>ML781018.1:496946-514143 GCA_009831015.1 Picea engelmannii | reverse complement strand
ATCAAGAAATGATAAAGTAAGGTGACAAAATCAAGAAGGAATATTTATGGAAAGTGGTTAACCCTAAAAATAAGGAAAATAGGTTAAGTGACCTAAAAGAAGAAATCATTATTTAAATGATAAAGTAAGGTGACAAAGTCAAGTTGGATTATTTAAATAATAAAGAGAAGTAAAAAAAAAAAATCAAGAAATGATTAAGTAAGATGAGAAAATCAAGAAGGAATATTTAAATGATAAAATATTGAAGAAATTTCTATTTATGGAAAGTGGTTAACCCTAAAATAAGGAAAATAGGTTAAGTGACCTAGAAATGGGTTAAGTGACCTAGAGGATGAAAGTATAAATAAGATAGCAATGGTCCCTTGTAGATCATCATTTTTGTGGATTAATGGAGAGCTTATTGTGAGAATATCTTTTGGAGTATTGATGGAGAGATTCTTGAGCATTTTTGGTGTGGAACACTTGAGCATATTGAAGGTCTATAGGTGACTGGGGTAAACAAAGATATCTAAGCCAAATTTCAAAAGGAAGGTGAAGAAAAGAGGGCCGGAATTGAAGGGAGGATAAATTCTTTTGATGATGCTTTCTAAGGTATGTTATTTACAGGGCATCTCACCATTTTTGCTATAACTTTTTTTCTATAATGATTCAGACTGTTAAATTGTTATGCCGTTGAGAAAACATACCCAAGTATCTGTGGTAAAAAATTCAGCTTGTGGGTCATTGTATTTTGGGAGTTACACTCCGTGGAAAATAGGGTTTGTGGCTAGTCCTGAAACTAGTAAAAAACAGGTGTTTCGGGTAAAAACGTCATAACTTCTTCATAATAGATCCAAATTCAGTGAGACCAAATGTGTTGGTTAGGGTATAGGTTTTGGTATGTTGCGTAACAGTTTCAGATCAATTCAACGAATATTGTGTGTGGGCCACGCTCTACAATGTCTATTTCTAGAATAAGCCAGATTTCAGCAAGGTATGCCATTTTTGCTATAACGCCTTTTCTAAGAGGTTTCAAGTAGTGCCACCTAGAGGAATTGTATAAAACACACTGAAGAACATTGTGTATTAGTTTCAGATCTTTATTCATTACGGGTACAAAGTTATGATTATTTCAAGTTGGGGTTGTTAACTAATCCAAAACTAGTCATGGTTGAGACAAGCAGTTGATGAGTTGGCACATACATGAGGGGTATAGCTGATGATGTTGGTACATATTGATGAGTCATTGTTGATGCGTATTTGACATATGATTGGTATATACTTGGTACATGGTTGGATGCATTTGTTTATGGTACAGGTTGATTACAGGTTGTTTGACACAGGTTGGTACATGGTTGATGCACTTGTTTATGTTGACGGATTGATATATGTTGAAGATTGTTGCATCATCTCAGTTGGTGCTGAGAATGTAAGTTGAGTCTTGCATATAGAGATGGTGCTCTTGTAGAGTTGTACTCTATTTAGTTGTTGCTGAAAAACCCCCGAATTGAAATCCATAATAAATAAAAAAATTGTACATACATCTTGTGTTCTTTGTGTTCCTTTGTGGAGATGATTTGTTGATGATATGTTGTTGATATATGTTGTTGATATGTATTCACAACTAACTGATTATAAATGACAACAATGAGTAATGAGAAAATGTTGAATGTTAACTAAGGAGTTTTTGTGTAAGAGGGAAGTTTTGGGAAAAAGATCCCCACACTCATTCACCCCCATACCCCACCCTCTAAGTGTGGTAGGTGTGTCCAACATTACCATGCACCAAGTTTTAGGTTTCCCCGAGATTTGAGAAGACATTGCAAAGGTAATTTTAGCAAAGGATATTAGAGTGAATGGGATATACAATAGGTATTGAACTCACAGAGGAATGCGCGTGGTGGTTATTTCACCTATCAACAAGAAGGTTGTTCAATTTGCTACTCAACGAATGGCATGCAAGTTAGCAAGAAGGTGTAGAAAGAGAATGATTCATGCAACATAAAAATGGGCGTAGGGTTTAAAAATGGTGTGGGCTTCCTATTTACTTAATGAATTTGAATTCAATATTACATTGAGCTTAAAAATTATGGTAGGAACTTCACAATAGTAGGGTTATTCTGCTCATAGCAATGATTTTATGGAAAACCCCTGAAGGACGACCTTTTGATACAGAAGTTACAAAGGTTCATTTACAGGTTTAAAGAATTGTGCAGCAAAAAGGTCTATACCTAGAAGGTCAAAGAATTGTGTAGCAAATTGTCTATACTTCCAATGATGCTTCAACCAGGTAAGTTGTTCGCTTTAGCTTACTACTTTGCAATCACATTGTCGTTGAATCTGTGCCTAAAGACCAACTTAGATGAATATTTAGCATTACGCTAAGCGGTGGGGAGATACACAGGGAAATGGTGAGCACACCCCACCTGTGAAATCATCTTGTCGTTGAATCTGTGCCTAAAGACCGACTTAGATGAATATTTAGCATTATGCAAGACGGTGGAGAGACAATGAAGTGGTGAGCACATAGCATGGCAATAGAAAAAGATAAGGTTCTTTAGTAATGACAATTGTAGTAGAGACACAACCTGCAAAAACACATGCACAATAACCAACCTACTATGCATCATTCAATGCTACGACAGGTGATATATATATAACAAAATATATTTTGACATATATACCAAAGTAATCGAACTATATATACACCAACCGCCACAGCCTGAATGGTACGCAGCAAGCACAACCTGATGGACTCAGCTACTAATAATAAATTATCTTGTTATACGAATAGAAGATTACATTGTTCAATCCTTCCTGTTACTTTATTGAATCCGCGAAGTACTGAGTCAGTGATGTCAGTTGCGTAGGTAGTAGTGTTTTCCAGTTGAATGGTTTGAAACGTGTTTTCCTGAGACTCTTCTGGTTCAAACCTTGCCAAGATCATGCTCCAAGTACAAGTATATTTCTGACAGCTTGTATCGATAAGTTCATTCATCCTACTGTGCGCATTCTCCGCACTAGATACTTCAAAGGAAAAGTGACTGTACAGAGTTGTCACTTCAAATTTATTGGCAGGTTTGGAGCGTACAGCTCTGGCCAAATCATATATTCCATGGGCTCCTCAAAATAATCGGAATTTAACTTTACAAGTGCATCACCTAGCGAGGTACAGACTTCAATAAAAGATGCCCTATGCAAGTGGGAAAATTTAGCCTGGTATTATTTCCTAGTTTGCGTACCATAGACAGTGCAAGTTTGGTGGTTTTGTATATCCAACTTCACTGCACACAAACAAACAAAAAAGCCACTGTGTTAACAGTGATGATATCCACATGGCTTCTAATAGTTAATTGTTTTTGAACTTTTCATTATTTTAATGACAAAAATTTTCTAATAACAATCAAACTCCTAGATTTTAAGAAAGAGAAATAATTGAAATATAGTTATGTCAATTTTTTATTCAAAATATTTTTTAATAATTTTGTATGACTAGTAATAAATAGTTTGGTTAGATAGTTTACCTTCAAGGCACATTACACCACTTTCATTAACTTGGATGTATTTAAGGGTTCTTTGTTCACACACTACTCAGTTTCATTCACTTGGATGCATTTAAGGGTTTTTTTGGCACACACTACTCAGTTTAAGGATGATGGACTCGTAGTCTATAACTTTTAACCTCTTTATTGTGGCATAATTGTAGGAGTTCCTAACCCTTTAATAAGTTATGAGTTATGGGTCAAAATTGAGAGAAGAGTAGACATGCTTATGACTAGTTTGAGGAATGCATAACTATTTAACAAGAGGTCCACCACAATAACTTCTTCATTGAAAGACTATGTATATGTATTGATTATCTCTCTAATTTCAACCTCATTATAATTAGATCCAATCAAAAGTCTCATCATCTCTTCATCAACAACAACTTATTTTGATGGAATCACTATTGAAGAATGATTAGATGTTGGAATTAAATTAGCCTCTATTGACATCCCATGCTTTCCTTGTGGTGATGGAATAGAAACAACAGTGGCATTTGTAGTGCTAGAATTTGGATTGATCCTTACTAAAATCTTACATTTTTCCATATCTAACCTTGAATTTATCTTTCTTTAATCACATTTTCATTAGGATGCATTTTCCAT
This sequence comes from Picea engelmannii, assembly GCA_009831015.1. Taxonomy (NCBI): domain Eukaryota; kingdom Viridiplantae; phylum Streptophyta; class Pinopsida; order Pinales; family Pinaceae; genus Picea; species Picea engelmannii. The sequence goes on along the minus strand of ML781018.1, from coordinate 510,016 downwards.
GAATATTTTCTTGATCAATTATGTTTATTCCATGTGTTCACATAGATTGGAAATAAGAAATAGACAACATTTTCCTTTCAACCACACAAAATTCATACAAGTTGCGTGGAAAATCATTTTTTTTTTTCGTGAAACGTGTCTTTTAACCTACAGACAATCTTGGATTTTACAAAGAGTTTGAGGCTGTGATTTGTGTCATTTTTTTTTATCTAAAAGAAACGTGCACACATTATAGAACACATGTGCTCTAGTAATGCACATGTGATTTATAACACATGCACATTGTTTTTACAAAGGATAACACCCTACAAACATAGTTATTGACATGACGAAAACTATGACTTCAAAATGAGAATGCTAGCTTTAAAACCCCATTTTTTTTAATTAAAAACGCCTAATTGAAAAGTGGTGCTACTAGTAACACCCTTTTTTTCCAGGTTAAATTCATCATCTTTTGTGACCATGGCCTTGACAACCTCGTAATTGTTTCCAGCAAAACCTTTAAAATCAACCCTCGAATCAAAAGGTGGTGCCAAGAGCAACACCCCTTCTTTTTTCAGTGTTAAAATTACAATTTTTTTGAAACGATGACCTTAACGATATGTAGTGTTGCAACCAAAACCTTAAAATCAACACTAGGTCTAAAAAGTGGTGCTCCCAGTAGTACCCCCATTTTTTGAGGGGTCAAAATTATAACTTCTTTGAAACCCATGACCTTGCTAATCGGTACCTTTCCAAAATCTTAAAATCAATCACTAAATTGAAAAGAAGTGCTACATGTAGTAGCACCCACTTTTTTTAAAACTTAAATTTGTAGCATTTTTAAACCATGACCTAAAAGTCAAATAATAATAATAATAATCCATTTTTAAGGTCACAGCCAAGCCAGACACCAAATTAGTGTATGAGACGCCATTGTTTGTGGGACAAGGGACCCCCTCCACCCAACGATTTAACAGATAAAGTCTACAAAGATATACATACCCAACCTCCCTATGGATTTAAACCTGTAACCTCTTAGGAAGAAACACATGTTCTTAACCATTAAATTCACTTAAATTGTATACAAAATAATAAAAAAATAAAAAACACAAATATGAAAAAAAATAAAGAAAAATAATGAAAAAAATCAAAACATAGAAAAATGTACATATTTATTTTTATAAAAAGTTATTTTAAAAATTACTTAAACCTTAAAAATTATATATATCTCCTAATTGAAATTTGTAAAAAGAAACCACCAATAAAAAAATATTTAAAACAAATTGAAAAAATTCAAATACAATAAAAATTATATATATATCCTAATTGAAATTTGTAAAAAGAAACCACCAATAAAAAAAAATATTTAAAACAAATTGAAAAAATTCAAATACAAATTAATTGTGGTTAGAAAAAAACATTAAAACATATTTAAACAAATTAAAAAAAAAAAAACTTAAAAAACAATTTAATTTGTAAAAAAAAATCACCAATAAAAATATTTAAAACAAATTAAAAAAATTCAAATACAAATTAATTGTTGTTTGAAAAAAACATTAAAACATATATCAAACAAATTAAAAAAAAAAATGAAAAAAACATTAAAACATATATCAAACAAATTAAAAAAAAAAGAGTGAAAAAAAACAATTTAATGTTTTTTTTTTTAAAAACAATTAAAAATAATTTAAAATAAATAAATAAAAATATTAAAAAAACAAATTGAATAAAAAATTGAAAACAAAATAATACAATTACATTTGGTTGTGGGGGGAGGCCCCCCATCCCCTCGAAATCGCTCCCCTCTTTCCCACTCCACATGCCCTCCCCCCACTCATGCATGCTTGTGAAAGGAGTGGCGGGACCAAATGGAATTTAGTTATTATTATTACTTTTATTTTTTTAATAAATTTTTTATTGTATTTTTTCTAAATTAAAAAAAAAAATAAAAATAAAATAAATAAATAAATAAATTTTCATATATATATATAAAATATAAAAGAGTGGTTTATTTTAATTTTTTGTAATTGTATGTTTTTTAATCTAGGAGATATTTATATTAATATCATAAAAAAAGGAGTCCAATCATGGCTTTCTATGGCCCGTCGTAAAGGAAACAAAGTCACATAGAGACAAAAAAAATATCATCATTGTTTGCTTCATTGGTTAAGAATTATTACTCGCTATCACAATCATGTCTTGCGTTACTCCTGGAATATATAGTAGAACTAAAAACACAAGACACGTTAGTAGTATACGACTAAAAAACATAAGAGACATTAGTAGCCTAAGGCTAAAATGATAGTAATATATCTGAATTAGTCTGATAGTCTTGGCAAAGTAGATGTCTAGGGCCATAAGTATTGTTGTACTCATCATTTTCAGATCGTCAATGTTTGAATAGCTCGTTGGACGAGATACAATCACCATGAATGTTCTTGTCTTTTCCCTATTTTTGTTCCTCTACATCCATCATCCACACATAACTAGGATTAGAGTCACTCTCAAGGTACGTGTTATTGTTTGTTGACATACCCTGTTGGAGCTTTGTAACACACCCAGCTATCACCCCATTTAGGTAATTATTGTCTGCGCTATCAAGATTTAAGCATTCTTTTCTCAACTGACCTGGAATCCCTTTATTCCAAGGTAGTTCAATGTCTTCTACCTTCAACCTAACGAACATGGAAGGGAATAATGGTAGGAATAAGGCTAATTAGCTCTAAAATTTGTTGATATTTGGCAGAAAGGCACAATTTTTTGGAAACCAAGTCGGGATTTGCTCCACATTGAATTCTCTTTAGAGCTTGAATAATGGTTGAAGAGTCTCCCTCCACTATAAGATTGTTGAACCTAAGTTGATGTGCCAATTGTAAGCCCTTCATCAGACCAAAATACTCTACTGCATTGTTTGTATTCTTTCCTAGATGGGAAACATAGATGAATATAATGTTGCTAGAATCATTTCTGAAGACCCCTCCCACCCCTACCACTCTGAGATCACCTTTGGAGGCTCCATGAAAGTTTAGTTTGATTAATCTTGTTGGTGGCCTTGAACATATTGATGGAGAAGCCTACTTGTCACTAGGCTTGGGTGTGACTGAAGATAGAGGACTTTGTTGGAAATGCCAATTAGAGAAGATGATTTTCTCACTACCTTGGGGTTGATTGGCTCCCTTTGGCTAGGGGAAGGAGGTGATTGTTTTCAAATGCTCTCTTGAACACTCATCCAAATGTATTTTCTTTTCCTATGAAGATGTTTGAAAATCCTTTGAATGCATTCCTTCCGCACAATCCACAGAAGAAACCCTAGGAATGAATTCTAGGCTTTATCAAGCACTAAATTCTCATAGGTGAGGGTCTCTAGTTTTCCAAGGTTTGAATGATACTATTCCATGAGAAATCAAATTGTTGGAAGAGAGTAGCTCTTGCATCCCATAGAATATTGATTTCTAGACACCCATTAAATAAGTGTCTAGTTGTTTCTTCATTGGCTCTACACATGTAGCATATCGAAGGCCCTTCAAATCCTCTCTCAAGTAGTTTGTCCCAAGTAAGTATTCTTTTTCTTTCCAGAATACAGAGGAAAGATGAAATCTTTGGCCAATTTTCTACATTCCAAACCTTTTTCCGGATGGTTTCTTTTTGTAGCAAATTGTGTTTAGCCTCAATGCTATAAGCCTACTTAACATGAAAGTTTCCATCGCCTTGAGAGCCCCATTTTAGGATATCATTTCTTGAATCATAGTATATTCTTATTTCTTTAAGGTGTTGTCTAAAATTCTCCTTCTTTCACTAGTCACTCCCTCGAGACATCCTTCACCTGATATCCATATACGATGAATCTCCTTGGTGATTCTCACCCATGTTTAACCAATATTGGTTTACTTGCATCTATCCCTGATCAAGGAGGGAGGTTTAGGCATCTTGGAGGTCTGATTATGTCCCTTGCTTGGCCTCCTATTTCCATGCATCATCCCAAAAGAAAGCATAGGTTCCATCCTTGCTTTCCCAGAAACAATAGTTTTTTACTAGAGATTTATTGTTCCAGGCATTGCTCCATATGAGGGATCTAGGGAAGTAGTTATCCATTCAAATGAGGTAAGTCTCATCAATATTATCTACATATTTGGCTTTCCATATTTTGCACCACAAGTATTCCTTGCCCTTTACCCACCTCCACCAGGTCTTAGCCTCAATAGCTTTACCCAACATTAGAGGGTCTTTGATTCCCAGACATCCTACCCATTTGGGGAGGTAGATTGTGTCCCAAGCGATGAGATCCCATTTTTATTCCCTTAAAGGACCCCCCCAAAGGAAGGATTTATAGAGGTTATGTATAGCTTTAAGAATCTTGGCAAGAGTAGTGAAAATAGAAAAAATATATAAAGAGGCATTGACCGGAGAACATATTTAATTAGAGTAATCTTAACAAGGAGGGTTAGAAACCTAAAGGTCTAGTATTTAAGCTTGGCTTCTAATTTAGAAAGAAAGACTTCCTAAGAGGCATTCCTTAGGTTGTTTTCTAGAGCTAAAGCCCCTAAATCAATATGTCCATTAGCATAGGTGCAACCCTGTAGAGTTGAAGAAGTAGGGACCTTCTTTGAAGATTCTCTCCCTATCCTCAATGCATGAAAACAATGTTGTAAAAAAACCTTTAGATCCCAACTTCAAGCCCACTTGACCATTGGGCTTCCATCTAGATTTGATCTAACTTACGAGGTATTTTTTAGAGGGTTAGATGCCCATAAATTTGTCAATTATAGCATGATATTTAATGTACTGAATGTAATTTCCAATGTTAGTAGAAGTAAATTTGTAAATTGGATTCTTTTCAACTTTGAGTAAACAACCATTCTGTATTTTCTTCTTGTAACACTTGTCTTCTTCCTCCAATTTCGTTGACTCAATCTCCCTAGTGGGGTCCTTCCAATTCCCAACCTCCAATTACAAATATGGGTGTCATTAGTAGGATTTGCACACGGTTTTGGTATCAAGGTAGTTTGCATGGACAAGGAGGAAAAAAAGGGTCTTTGGCCTTTGATTGGGAATATGGGCACCATCAGTAGGTGTTACACAAAGCCTTAATGTGGATGGCCTTGAAAGGATGTCTTCCAAATTATTAGCGTTGTCCTTCTTATATTTGATGACTAGATGAAACTACTACAAAATCCTCATCCACTTATAGTGTCTAGTTTGTTGAAGCTTACTCTAGGCTTGTAAATACTATAGTAGCTAGTGATCAATATGGGTAATGGTTTCATTTCGCATTAGATAGTGCTTCCGTTTCTTAATAGAATAAAAGGGTGTAGAGTTCCTTATTGTACGTAGGGTAGTTCAAGACTCCATCGTGAAACATTTTAGAATGATAGCATACCATTTTACCTCCCTACATTAAGATCACTCCCATAGCATATCCACTTGCATCCATCTCCACTTTGAAAGGCTTCTACAAATTAGGAAATGTAAGAAAAAAATGATTGACTAATATTCCATTTCATCTCATCGAAAGCTTTATATTGATTCTTCCCCAACTGGAAACTCTTACCACTAGTTATTATGGCATAAAGTGGTGTATGTACAATTGAAAAGGACCCTATAAACTTATGTAGGTAATGTGTTTCCCCAACAATTATCCAAACTTTAGTGACATTGGTATGAGCTAGCCACTTGAGGATGGCCTCCATCATCATGAGATCTAACTTGAGTTATCCTCCACTAATCACATACCCAAATACACCAGTGATTGTTGAGAAAAATGATATTTATTAAGGTTAGCCAGTAGTTGAAGTTTTTTCACAATCTCTAACACTTGCATGAGATGTGAGATATTATCTTCCCGAGTAGACCTAAAAACCAATATATCAACTGATTATATTATCACAAATTAATCTAAAAAGGGACACAATACATCATTCATCAAACAAATAAATGTAGATGGGGCAAGACATAAATTTAAAGGCATTACCGACCATTCATATAAACCTTACCTTATCTTGAAGGTGGTCTTTTAGGTGTCTTCTTCTTTAACTCGTACTTTGTGGTATCCTGATTTGAGATCCAACTTGGTGAAGTACTTGGCATGTTGCAATTGATCTAACAAATCATTGATCTTGGGAAAATGATACCTATTCTTGAGGGTGATCTTGTTCAAATCTCTATACTGGATACACATTTACCAAGTCCCATCCTTATTGGGTACTATGATGATAACTAACCCAAAAGGTGAGGTGCTTGTTCAAATTCCTCCCTTCTCTAGCAATTATTGCAACTATTTCTTCACTTCATCTGCTTCCAAGGCCGATTATTTATACAACCCAATATTTGGCAATGGCGGCTTAGGAAACAACTGTATCTCATGCTCCACTAACCTCTTAGGTGGTAACCCTTTAGGATCCTAAAACACTTCTCTATATGCCTACATCAACTCCTCCAACTAAAATTTATACTCTTTAGTACATCCCTCTAGAGATGCATTTACTTTACCAATTCATCACCTGGACAATTCTCTCTTAAGAAAAGTAATACAAACATCCTACTAGAACTGATTAATTTCTTGGCTTGGTTAGTACTTACCAAAGGGATCTTGGATTTACCTTTGTGTAAATTGACGATGGAGGAATTCTCGTCCTTGATCACACGGTACTGGTTTTCTCTCCTCATAAAGATTTCATCCCTTGTATACATGTAGGAGATTCCAAACACTACACCACACGCATAAAGTGGTACTACATATACCTCCACTTCATCAATATAGTCTTCACTTGTAGTAAATGTGATCTTACACTATTTAGTGACCTTGAGATTTTCATATTTATTTACCCATCCCAATGGATATAGGTTAGTATGATCATGACATTTCAATCCAAGTGTGACTAACTGGACCTTTTTCTATGAGGTTAGCCTATTAACTAGAATTGAATAGAGAATCCACCTGTATATGCTTGACCTAGATATTAATATGGAAGTTTTTAACCATATCCTTCTCTTCCTTGTGATGAAGGTTACTCAATTTCACCTCCTTTTTCAATGTAGTGTAGACAATATTGCCATTTACATTTGAGTTTCTCTCTACCTGGTTACTTGAATTCATGGCTAGTAGGTTCTTTTTCTTGGCATCCTTCTTACGATTTTTTGAATTCAGCTTTGGATGTAGCTTCCAACACTCATCTTCAGTGTGACCATCGATATTATAATGGATGTAGTGGTTATGTAAACCTTGCACTGATGTGCAATTGTTGTTGTCTTCTTGTCCTTTCTTTTCCACTTCTTCTTCCCCTCCTTGGAATGATATTTGTGGTATTTTTGTTTGGAACCACTTGTTTTTCCTTTCTTATTTCCTATATTCTCTGAGTACTATGCTTGCATATAGGCCTCATTAATTTTCCTAGGTTTAAAGAGGATCAATTGCTTCCATAAATGACTGTGTAGACCTCCTAGATACTTGAGGAGTATGTTTGGTTTCTTGGGAGATTACATAAATGAGTATGTATACCTCCTAGATACTTTAGGAATATGTTTGGGTTCTTGAAATATATACCCAACATAATTTCGATTTAGTTGAACTCGGTGGTGTACTCTTGCACACTCTACCCTTGTCTATGCCTGAAGTGATTTCAACAGATCCACTGGTCCTCTACACACTCAATAGGGTAGAAATAGGAATTTATGAGGGATTAGCTCCCACTTAGTTACTGAGGAATCACCCTCTAGCCCAAGTGTCTCCATGTGGCTTTTCCACCTATTTAGGGTATGGCCCTCTAATTTTAGTCGAGAAAATGAACTATTTTTCTCGTCCCCTATGTTATGGATACTAAAATAAAATTCTAACTACTACAACCAATAATTCAACTTAACAACGTCGATCTCACCTTGGTAGAGTTTGATGTCCACTTTCACTTCCATTTTAAACAAATATTATGAAAAAATGATGGCACTGGAACTTGATTTCTCTTTCTCTGGCTCTTTTTTCCGGCTCCTTTTCTAGGTCTTCATTATCTCTCGATTTCTCACCTGATCCAACTTCCAAGTTAGAGCCACAAATTTCCACAAAATTTCCAAACTTTTTCTCTAGAGCCACCATGAGGAGGCCATGTTGAGAGAGATGTCAACAACTTGTTCTACAATATTTGAATATCTCTCCTTTGCCTCAGCCTGAGGCTTCTAATGACTAGACTCATTTTCAATGGCTAGGGTTTTGAGACTTCCTTCTTAATCAAATTCCTAGATCCTACAACTTCCCATAAAACCCTAAAGAAAAATGATTTGAAGCTAATATGATTTGTAAATTTCCATGGATATTCCACTAGAATAGTTTGTCACATCAAATATTACAATATTCTAAATCCTTTAATATGTAGTTTATTACCTTAGATCTTAGATTTAATATTAGTACCCTAGCTCTCAAAATTATGGAAATAAATGAAATTTAAATGAAAGAAGTAAGAAAATGAATGCACCATCCACACAAGTGAACACAAGATGTGACCTAGGAAATCTAATATGGGAGAAAACCTAGCTAGAAGGTGAGGCCTATGCTATGCTCTCTTTTTCTTAATTATGGAATGCAAGTACAAAGAAAGCGACACTCACTATGAAGTTTACATGGACATTGTAGCATGAATAGCTACTACATAATCTTCTACCTCCTCTTTTATGCTTCAGTATCCCACTCCTAGATGCTTTGCTCAACTATTGAACAATAATAATACCAAAAGAATGGAAGTCCTTTCCTTTCCTAGTGGCCCAATATGTAACATATCCTAAGAGTTGTCTAGGGTTAGGGTTAAGGTTTTTGAATGCCTCAACCTTCAAATAGTTTTAGGGTTTTGGACCCTCTAGAATCTTCTTGAAATTCCACATGTGACTAGCCCCACATGTGTGAGTAATTGGGGATTTACACAACATCCACTTGGTAACATGGTGGTCAATAGGGTGGTATCTGTGGATGGAACTTTAGAAAAAGTGAGGACTATACTGGGCCAAAAAACACCCGCACCCTGGTGCATCTAGAACTGACTAGGGTTCGACACAACCACCTCCATGGAAGCTTAGGGGGGAGGGGAGCCGTCGCCCCCTCCTTCTCCGTCCTCCTCCTTTCGAAAGCTGATCCCAGCCTGCAGCAAGAAGATTACCCCTTCAACTCCTCCAAGCTTCGTCAAGAAACTAGATGTTATCCCGGAGATTGACCTGCCCCCTGAACATCCAATGAAGGTAGCCCTATCCCTCTCCGAACGAGGACTTGTAGGTCAATTCATGGGGCTATGGCCCTCAACTAGATCCACAGACAACTGGATTCAACGAAACTAGAGACCGTTGATCACAAACAGTGTAACGTGCTATGCGGTCGGGAGAGGGTATTTTATTTTCAAATTCATCTCTCAGGAGGACAGAGATTTGATCTTCAGAAATGGACCGTACTTCATGGGCACCCAAGGACTCTATTTGAACCGATGGACCCCATGCTTTGATCCTGCCTTAGAAGTCCCCAAAGACGTCCCTGTCTAGGTAAGACTCCCAAATTTGCCAATACACTGCTGGAACCCATCCTCGCTTCAAGCAATTGGAAATGGACTGGGCGCTACATTGATCGAGCAGACCCAAGAGACCAGTACTCCTGCGCGCAGATTTGTGTGGAAGTTGACTTGGAGGTAGGCCTACCGGAGGCAATAAAATTAAAAGTTGGGGATTGGCACCACTTCCAAAAGCTGGATTACGAACAGATCCCGTTCAAGTGAAGAGGTTGTCATGAATACGGCCCCTTCCAAAGGAACTGCCCAAAGAACCCTACTACAGAGAAAGCAGGGGATGAAGGCTGGCAACAGGCTCGGAAGGGGAAATCCAAAGTGAAAGGACCAAGAAACGAAAAGACAGCCCCACCGCAAGACAAAAACTCAGGAACCAAGGAAACTGAGAACAACTTCAGTATTCTGGAAAAAGAAATCGACGGAGAGGAACCAGATCCGAGTAAAGATGCTCAAGAGGAAGGAGCAAGAGGTAACCAGACCCCCAAGGACAAAGGGAATCAAACAGCAAAAAAATAAGGGGAGCAAAAAAAATCCCCCCAAAGGTTGGAAGGAAGTCAGGACATAGAGGAAGGGGAGATCTCAATAGGTAGCGACTCAGAAGACGCAAGCGAGTCTTGGGGCACCCCAAAGAAAACAAGAAGAGGCAGGAAAACCAAAAAAGATGAAAGAGACCAGGAAACATACAAATACATCCTAAAAGGATCACAACCCACCATCAAACAGCTGATCAACGTTTGTCATACGAGAAAGCAAGCCAAAGCCTCCCAAGGAGGCCGTTCCTCCCCCCAAGGTATTTAATGATTCTAACCTCCTGGAACTGTAGGGGATTGGGTAGAAAAAAGAAGGAAGAAGCACTCAAGGATATAATCAAAGCTTCGAAAGAAAACATCCTACTCCTCCAGGAGACCAAGATGAGTCAGCAAGACTCACTCAAAACTTCGCTGAACGTTTGGAGAGGCAGCCAAGGAATAGCTGAAAATGCCAGAGGTGCCTCAAGAGGACTCTGCACTCTGTGGAACGCCTCCAAAATAGACCTGATCATCTCTTACACATGCATGCACTGGATTCACACCAAACTCCTCCACAGAGACTCGGGTTATCAAGTAAGCATCTTCAATATCTATGTGCCGCAACATTTGGGGGAAAAAAAACAATGTTGGGAATCCCTACAAAACTTCCTACAACAAAACGAACTTGACAATATCATTCTTGATGGGGATCTAAATGTAACCTTGGCTCAAGAGGAAAAAAGAGGGGGTTCCATAGTGAGAGATCCGGCCAAAGAATGGGTGGAAGATCTAGCCACAGCCTGGGACCTTTTAGATATCAAGCTGGCCAAAGGACTTTACATGTGGACAAACAAAAGGATAGGACCTGAGCACATAGCTGCCAGACTAGACAGATTTCTAGTCCAAATCTCCTTCCTTTTACTGGGACTCACAACAAATGCAGAGATCCTGCCCCACAGTGTATCAGATCACAAGCCCATCCATTTAGAAATTAAAATCGACCAAGTCAGAGGACCCATCCATTTCAGATTTAACTCGACTTGGATCCAAGGCAAAGACTTTCTCTCTCTGGTTTCCAAAACATGGACCAGCACTGTTAAAGGCTCATCTTTTTATGTCTGGGAAGAGAAACTAAGAAGGCTAAAAAGAGCCCTAAAACTATGGGCAAAGAGCCAACCAAATCCAATCGCCTCGCGCATAGCAGCCCAAATGCAGCTCGAGAGCCATTAGCTGGAAATGGAACATAAAGAGGTCACGCAAGAAGTCCTACAACAAGAAGATGGCCTTCAAAGACAATGGCACAAAGCCTGTAGAGAGGAGGAAAGCTACTGGAGGAAAAAATCAAGAAGTCTTTGGCTGAAAGAAGGAGATAAAAATACAAGCTATTTCCACAAGCAAGCGAAGGCAAGGAAACACTACAAAGAAGTTACAGAAATACAAGTCCAAAATAAAACAATTGCAGACCCAGAGGGCATAAAACAAGCAGCCTTTGAAGCCTTTGAGGCGCTCTACACAGAACCACAAGGGACAGAAATAGACCTGCAGATGTACCCTCTCTCCATTATTCCAGGCCTCATAAAGGAGGATATCAACAACAAGCTGACCAGGGATGTATCGCAGCAAGAAATAAAGGAGGCCCTGGATCAAATGAACCTAGATAAGGCCCCGGGGCCGGATGGTTTCACTGCCAGATTCTATCAGCAGTGTTGGGATATAATAAAAAAGGATCTAACCAAAATGATCAAGAAATCGCAGCAGAGCAGCAAGCTGGGCGGAAGCACCAATTTGGCCTTCCTGGCGCTTATCCCGAAAGAAAAAGGAGCAGTCTCCTTCAACCACTTCAAGCCAATCTCCCTTTGCAACACAAGCTCTAAAATTCTCACCAAAGTTATAGCAAATTGACTCAAGAAAATCCTCCCTCTCATTGTCCCTGAAAACCAAGGAGGTTTCATCAAAGGTAGGCATATTGCCGATAACATCATCCTTGTTCAAGAGGCCCTTCACTCAAGTATCCGAAGGAAAGACAAAGGTATGATCATTAAACTAGATCTCGCCAATGCCTTTGATAGAGTTAGACATAAATTTTTATTTGAAGTAATGAGAAAGTTTGGTTTTGATTCGTCCTTTGTAAACTGGATAAAAGATTGTATTGGATCACCATGGATAGCCCCGATGGTCAATGGGAAAGTAACAAAGTTCTTCCAAGCCTCCAGGGGCTTAAGTGTAACACACCCACTATCATAATTTAAAAATTTCGGGGTTAATCTCCCACAAATGAGAAATCTCCAGAGACCTCCATTAGCGAAATGCCCATCCTTGGTTCAATATCGGAATTCGGGGTTTCTAGTGTCAAAATTCATTCACCCCCAAGACTCGTGATCCTCCAAACTCCGACGCGCTCCCTACGCATTAGCTCTCTTGGTTCAGTTCCCGGTCCATAGGACCTGCTACCATATGTCTGCAGCTCTATAGCTACCCATCGGGGTTTCGGGGTTTATGATGTCGCGATGCACAGGCCTTCGCAAATTCCGATCCTCCGATCCCCGATGCCACTTGGTGTTGACTCGCGGCCAAGCTTGGTCTTCCGACACCTGTCCCTTTCTCTGGCGCCTATGGTCCCCACTCCCTATGATGGTATGGAGTGACACCCGTCCTCCACTGGAGTGCTATGACTGTGGGACCGTCGCGTTTCGGGATTTCGCGACTCCTCCCGTCGTGAGTTTCTTGTCACCGAGAATCCCGAAATGCCGAACCCCGATCTCTTCAGGATCCTTGGACACGCGTCCCTCAGGTTAGCGGTCATGATCGCGTCGGGAAATCGCGAATCGCGATTCCTTTATGCAAGAGTTTCTTGCCTTTGGAAAACCCGATGCTCTAAATGCCGACTCGCCCGGATCTCCTGCCATGCGTCCTACCAAGATCAACGGTTGAGATCCTTTCCTTGGGATTTCGCGACTTATCCTGTCCCGTGTCTCTTGTCCTCGGAAATTCCGATTTCCCGATGTGCCAAATGCCGATGGCGCTCGATCTCTAACACCTGTCCCGCCGATGG
>ML781018.1:465025-488289 GCA_009831015.1 Picea engelmannii | reverse complement strand
ATAAATTCAAACTATCATTTACATTCATTGACCTCTTCCTGCAGGTCCATTTACAACACATATTCATACTTATGAGTTTTTCCATAGTCCTTGGCCAGTTCAGTTATATTTACAATCTGGGGGAAACAGGGTGTTACATTAAGACAAGGGTGCCCCCTTTCGCCCCTTCTCTATGCAATCCAAGCTTCAGTCCTAAGCTATCAACTGGAAAACTCCCAAGTTCAAAAAAACCTCCAGGGACTAAGAATCGTGCAAGGGGTGAAAGATATAAACCATGCACAATTTGCAGATGATACGCTGTTGTTGGGAGGGGCAAGTCCAATAATAGCAAAGAAGTTTAAAGAAGAGTTGGAAGTTGATGCTGCAGTCTCTGGAAGTGAAATAAGCCAGGCCAAAAGCAAAATCTATGGATGGAATATCACGCCAAATGAGATGCTGGGAATCACAAGAGTTTTGGGGATGGAAGGGAATACTAACTGGGAGGCCTTTAAATACCTGGGAATTCCCATTTTTAAATCTGCCCCAAGAGCTTCTCACTGGAACCACCTGATAGACAAACTAAAAAGTAAAATTTCCTCCTGCGGGACGAACTGGTTAAATTTAGCAGGGAAGGCGGTCCTGATTAAATCCGTGGTGACCAGCATTCCCATCTATCAGAGCTCGTTGCTTTTAGCCCCTGCCTCCGTCATCCAAAAAATTGAAGCACTTCAAAGACGCTTCTTGTGGGAAGGAGGAAAGCAGACATGAAGGAAATTGCATCTGATAAATTGGGAAAAAACCTCAAAGCCCTTCTTAGAAGGCGACCTTAACTTTAAAAAAACCCAAGCTCAAAATATGGCTTTGGGGACAAAGTTGCTTTGGATGATGGTCACTGGCAAACCAACATGGAGCAAACTGGCACTCTGGAGAAAATACTTTAGGGGGCCTAGGGAACGTTGCTTAGATTTTCCATGCAAGGAATCAAAAGGCTCCCCTATCTTCACCCTCTGCAAAAAGGCTCTTCCCCATTTCAGTCCTCATCTCACATGAGTGCCAAGAAACGGAAAGAAAATCAAAATCTGGCAAGACTCAATTATGGGAGACCCCCCCCCCCTAGAGTTGCGACAGGATCTACTTCGTCTCAAAGACTGGATGGATATTCAAAACATTTTTACTCTCTTTGACATCTCAATTTGGGGGGAGGACAAGTTCATGACCTAGCAAGGGTGGGGAGTGCCCAACAGACCCACTGATCTGGAAAAGGATTGGGGCACCCTACAAAGCTGTCTCCAAGGGAAAGCCCTCTAAAAAGGAAAGGTAAAGACGAAAGAGGCTGGGGAGGGAATGCAAAGGCCTATACCACAACAGAGGGCTACCAACTCATCACCAACGTCCTCATCGTCCTGCCTAATCCGACAATCTGGAGAGCAATCTGGCAGTCCATGTCCATCCCAAAAATTGACTTTTTCATATGGACGCTTGCGCACAATAGCATCCAAACAGGGGAAAACCTCAAAAGACGTGGTTGGGAAGGTCCCTACAGGTGTCCCTTATGTCTACTTGCTGAAGAATCCACAGACCATCTCCTTCTCAACTGTGTTTCTCCAAAGAAGTCTGGAAGCTAGCAACAGGAACACAAAGTGCCCTCAACCTTCCCCCTGATATAAGAAGTCTTCTTCTCCAATGGGACTCACACTACCCTTTCACTTTTAAAAAAAGAAACCAAGCCTTCACTATGTGGAAAGTACTTCCAAAGTTTATTCTGTGGAACCTTTGGCTACAAAGGAATAACAGAATCTTTAGAGATAACCAAATTAGCGCAGCCATGGTCGTAACCAAAATCCATGCTCTCTTTGGTGAAGCTTCCCCTTATCTTTGCAATTCAAATAATAACCACACGCTGGAAGCATCAGAGGAACTTTGGCTAAGCCAATTCAAAATCCAATGTCACATGGGCAGAAAGGCTAGCAACCTAATCAAAGAGGAATGGGAGGTCAGGAAAGACAAACAGGAGTTCACCAATTGGAAAAGAGGAAGGAACACCCCTATCCTATTCTTTAACGGGGCTTCGAAAGGGAACCCAGGCCAAGCCGGAGGAGGGGGGATAATTGAAAATCCCCTTGAGGCTACAACAATAAAATTCGCATTGGGTTTAGGAATTGAATCCAACAATAGAGAAGAGGCCTTGGCTCTTTGGCAAGGGCTAATTCAAGCAAAAAAACACAGGATCCAGGACTTGATCATAATTGGTGACTCCATAGTGATAATACAGGCAATAATTCATCATTCTAAGACTCAGAGTGTGATTCTCAATAACCTTCTTGACAATATCCATCTCGTGCTAAGGAACCTCAAGTCGTATAAACTCTTCCATGTGTTAAGGGATTTGAATGGGAAAGCAGACAAGGAAGCCAATAGAGGTACACTTCTGGAGTCGGGAGTATTGAAAGTGAACGAAATGGTTTTTAGCGTGGCACTCCCTTGAAACATGACTCGCCCCCCAACTCAAATTCAAACACAAGCTAAGTCAGAAGACAGGAAATCGGGGAAATCGCTTAGGCCAGGTCACGTCAGAGAAATTGATTGGACGAGGGGGACAAAACAGTACCATGAGAAGGAGAGATGCAGATATGGTGGAGACAAGAAATATACGCGGCCATTCCTCACGAAATCTGAAAATCGAAGGGAAATGATGAGTGAGGATGAAGGAGGAGTTAAAATGAGGGCGCCCCTCTAATCTCATCCCATTAACATAGCGAGATCGCGAGTTCCTCCAGGGCAACAAATTCGTGAAGTATCCACCAGTGAAGAGCAAGGCGCGAGTAGAAAGGGGAGGCGATCAGGAATGGCTTCAAGTTCGAACAGCAAGCCGAGCATGGAGGAAAGGCTCAAGGAGATGGATAAAACACTGGAAAACTTGAAGCAACTGCTCCAGTTTCAGCTGGATTTTCTTGAAAATTTGGATTCAGAAGCAGGAAGGCGAATGGAGAAACTGGAGGAGGACATAAAACTTGGGTTTACAGAAGAGCTGGATAAGCTACACAGGGAGCTCAAGAACCCCCAACAGGAATTTGAAGAACAAATAGATCAGCTGGAGGCAAAAATGGCTCAACTAAACAACGATTGGAAGCAAGACCCCATGAACTAGTCTAGCCCATCTGAAGTCTGTTAGCAAGATCTCTCTTCAGCAAGAATGGTATTTTGTATAGATGCCACTGCTATAAATAACTCTGTACCTGGTGAAGGTATTGACAGAAGTTTAGTTCAGGATTATAGTCTATAGCTATAGATTTAGAAGGACTCTTCAGAAAGGCAAGCATGAAGAAATTCGTGGCCTTTTTTTGTAACCGAATCTGTGGCCAGTCCACTCTTTTTTAATACAATCTCTCTAACCGTTTTCGTAAAAAAAAAAACATGGTGGTCAATAGGGTAAGTCAACTTGCAGGAGGCATAACTTCTACTTATGAACTATGACCGAGGTGATTTTTTCACTAATGGAAGTCTTTCATTGTGTAGAATAGTGTCGAGGGGTTGGTATCTATGTTTGCAAAGTTTTAACTCCAAAAAGTGACATTTCATGCTTCAAACCGGCTCTAGAAATTTTCAAACCCCAAACTAGGACCTAGCCCTAAAATGGGTCCTGCAAGCCAATGCTTCCAATTTTTTCACCTAGAAAGTACCAAGATAGATGAAAAAATATATAATTATCCATTTCAAATCACTAGATTTGTTTCCTATAACATTTTTTCTCCAATGCATTTTAGGTGAGCACTTCACCCATCATTAGGGAAATAGAGTGAAAAATAGAGAACAATGTTGCAATAGGAGGAGGAAATGTAACGTGTCAAATTTACTTTCATTTTTTTCCAAATAAATCCTTGTTGGGAAACCTATAAGCACTTCATTGCATTTTGTGGAAGGTACCCAGTGTAAACCTATTAAGCCCTAGATATTAAGTTATTACATTTATATTGTTATATTAGTATTGTACTTATTGGTTGTATAGGCCCTTTAATGGTCAGTTAGACCCTTTAATCGTAATTGTACCATTTATCTCCTATATATACCAAGGAGACCTAGTTTTAGAGATCATATCATCTTGAGCATTTGTTATATTGTAAAAGGAGGTTTCCCCCTCGAAGAGGCTTCTCATTCCTTCTTCTCTCATTATCAAGGCATGAAGTTAATTCTTTTTAATTTTTATGCTATTTGGGTGTTTGGTGCATAACATTTGGTTTCAGAGCATACAATCCTTGGGTTTGGATCCTTCAAACGAGTCAACTTGGAATTTTCATTATAATTTTACTTTTTTTGGAAGTTTTAGATAGTGAAATTTTTAGGGCCATGAGATGACATAGTGGAGTACTCATGGTACAAATTTCTAATTCAGATTCACTATACTTTTCAAGTTACATGTTGTGGAAGTTAGGGTTTTTGACTAATCCTAAAACCAATCTAAAAAAGGTGTTTTGGGTAAAAAATTAATATATGATTCTAGAAAGATCCAAATTGAGTGAAAATAGTTGTATTGAATACACTATGGACCATAGTGAGTTTTATAAAAAAAACGTTAAGGTATATTTGAAAATTTGGACATGTGGAAGTCAGTATAATTTCGCTCTCCTGAAAGGGAAAAAATCAACATGTTTTAAGAAAGTTACCATAACTTTTTCTTGGCACATTAGAATTTATTAAAACCCATGCTATTGCAAAGAAGACATATCATGTTAACATAGACTGAAATTTTAGACTTAGAGGTATATAAATTTCATATTTATATTAGGTGCAAGGTCAGCCTACAAAATAGTCTCCAAATTAGGGTTTTTAAAATGTATGTTAAATTGGAACTTGCATAATGTTTTAGTGGAAGATCTATTTGAGGTGGTTCAAAAGGTGTGGTAAAGAGAAAAATAGAGGATAAATCTAAGTATATATTATTTTTGTGTCACGTGGCAAGAGGTGGTGGAAAAAAACTCTACACCTACTAAACCTCCAAAGAACTCATCCATGAATCTTGAAGAATGTGAAGACTTAGAGAATTAGGTATTCCAATCAAGGAACCAAGTTATTGACACGAGTGGTAATATGTTGAAAAAGTTTTATTTGATATGTTCACAAGAAATCCTTAAAATGGAAATTGAAGATAAAATGGAAAAGTTAATGGATCAAAAGATGGAATTATTACAAAATTTCATGGAATCCATGCTCTTGCATACCCTAGATGAGAGGTTCCCTAAAAGTGATATTGTGACCCAAGGAAATTTGAAAATAAGGAGGATAAAATTGTTGAACTCCAATCTCATATCGAGAATATTTTAACACAGTTGGAGAACACAAAGGTTGAGTCCCATAATCATGATCATTCATCACTCTAATATCTACATCATCAAGGGTTCAACTTGGGACCAAGAAACTATTTAATTCCCAAGATCATTATGTGGAAGTTTGATGGTAAATATCCTATAACATGGATATTCTAGATGGAGAAATTCTTTGATCTACACCAAGTTCCAACTTTATAAAAGGTAAGTCTTGCATCCTTGTATTTATAACTTGGTCAATTTGTCTGGTGCCAATGGCTTTGTGAACAAAAAATGGATTATATTGTCTCTTGGTCCATTTCTATGGATGAACTCATGGCAAATTATTGGGATATTAAGAGAAACACATTCTTTATTCAATTGATAAATCTTTGTCATAGAGGCTCAATTACAGTGCACATTCAACAATTTCAGTCTTGGAGTAAAGAACATTCTAGAGGATAAATTTTTCGATCTCTTTATCAAAAATTTAAAGGAGGGCATTCAACATGAGGTGGATATCTTTGAACCTAAATTTCTAGAGCATGTTTTTAGTGTGACAAGGAAAGTTGAAAGTAAAAACATGGCTACTAGAAGGGTGGCCATTAACAACTATAGAGAGCACCATGTTCCCTCTCCTAACCTCAATTAACCTACAAGGTTTACATCTCAAAAAATGGATGAAAGAAGATAAGGTACCATGCTTCAATTGTGACAACAACTACAATAAGGGGAATAAATGCAGTGAAAGGAAATTATTCTACATATAGTGTGAAGAGGAAGAAGATAAAGAATTGGAACCATCGCAAGATCTATAGCTAGAAGAGAATACTCCAACCATATATTGGCATGCATTGGTTGGCATCAACACTCGTCAAAATATCAATATAGAATGATATATCAAAAAGAAAAAGGTAGAAATGTTGATTGATTCTGGTAGTACCCATAACTTCTTTAATTGCAAATTAGCCAAACTTCTCAATTCCTTTATATATCCAACGCTAGGGTTTCAAGTAATGATTCTAGATGGAGGTACCATAAATTGTTTAGGGAAGTGTCATAATATTAAGCTTAGTATGGGGGACTACTTATTGGATAGTCCAATTATTGCAATCCAAATGGGTGGTTTGAACATTGTATTAGGGGTCCAATGGTTACAATCATTGGGAATAATGACAATTTTTAAGAACTTTTCTTAAGATTTTCCTCGAAAGGAAAGGAAATTGAGGTCAGAGGTATATAAGGGAAACCCTCTAAAGTGATAAGCTCTAACAACATGACACAATTTCTAAAAAAAGAACACCATGGTGTAATTGCAAAAGTTTGCTCACTAGATGTTCAAACATCTAAAGCCTCTATTCCCATGGATCTCCAAAAAGTTATCGACAATTACTCCAAGGTATTTGGAGAGATTCCAAAGGGTCTTCCACGTGCTCAAGATCTCAAACCATGCTATCCATTTGCAACCAAGAAGTGTACCACCTAACATTAGACCTTACATGTACCCATATGCATGAAAGAGTGAGATTGAGTTTATGGTTCAAGCTAGAGATTGGCATCATTCAACCTTGCCAAAGTGATTTCTCTTCACCAGTGGTGACGATTTACAAAAAGGAAGGTTCATGGAATATGTGTCCATATTATAGAGATCTCAACAAGATGACCATAGAATATAAGTTTCATATTATTTTCATTGATGAATTATTAGATGAAATGAATACAGAATTTTTTGTTACCAATTTGAATCTCCATTTTGAATATCATCAAATTAGGATGAGGCAATAAGACATCCCCAAAATAGCATTTAGCACACATGAAGGTCATTATGAGTTTTTGGTGATGTCATTTATCCTTACTAATGAACCTTCCACATTTCAAATCTTGACAAATTCTATTTTCAAACCCTTCCTCAAAAAGTTTGTGTTAGTATCATAAAAATCAAGAAACAACTTGTTACCAAAGAAAAACCAACAAATCTTGTGGAATCACTAAGACTCATAGAAGTCAAAGTACAAATTATAGATAGGTAAACCCTCACTTATGAAATCAAATATGAAAATATAAGTTTCACCATTGACAAAATCTTGTTTAGTTTCAAGAAGTCAATATTCCAATAGTCAACAAAGCAATTCCTAGAAAATCATGTACAATGGAAGACTCATCCATCATCATTAACAAAGTTGTGCATGAGCTTAGCGGTATTGACACTCTAGTGAAACACGAAGCATCAATTCCCATCCCCACATATAATAAGTAAGATCAATTTGTATACCATATCATCACCTTAATCATAGAAGATGTCATGGGGAACAATCAACATATAAACATAATCTGAAAAAAATTATTCCACATTCTTAGATATCAAGATGTCAATTCAATTTGTTTCCAAAGTTATACAAAGAATCACAATCAAAGAAGTATTGATAAAATATCTCACCATATAGTTCTAGATAGAATCAATTTATGATGGCTTGAACCCTCCACAATGCAACAATATTGTTTAGAACTTCAAAATTCTTATTGTCTTATTCCTCAATCAACTCAACATCTAGAGGAGAGAAAGAAGTACCAGCGTGAACAAATATGTAGTTTCTCCTAATTACTAGTGTAGATCCATCTTAGATTTTGATCTACCATGTGTTGAGAGGGATCAAATGTTGATTAATTGGGTTGGTTGTCATATATGTCAACCCTTGAATAAAGTCTGGTAGTGAATTCCGGTAGCACAATGGTTTGGGTAATGGACCCAAGTTTGTTTGATGGATAATGGTATAAGTTTTGATATATTTGGAGGTAAGACTATTCTATATGGATAGTACATGTCATGCAATTTCTGGTGGTATGTGGAACGTCACATAACTCCTCACGATTAGATAGTTATGGCCATGTGAAGTTGGAGAACCCTCATAAGTCATCTAGAAGCCCTAAAAGGTCAAAGTAGTCAAAGTGTTTGTAAAGAAGAAATTATTTAAATAATAAAGTGAAGTGATGAGTGTACTATAAGTCAAAGAGGATGCAAAAGAAATTATTTAAATAATAAAGTTAATGGAGAACTCCCTAAAATAAGGAAAGTGGTTTAAGAGATTTTAGAAGGTAAATAATAAATTGAAGTGATGAGTGTATACAAAAGTGGATAAATAAGAAATTATTTAAATAATAAAGTTAAAGGAGAAATTACTAAGCGGACAAGTGGTTAGAAGTTGGTTAACCCTAAAATAAGGAAAGTGAGTTAAGATGGTTAAAAGGTAACCCCTTGAGGAAGCTACATGAAAGTATAAATAAGACGCAAAGCTCTCTCATTTTAATCACACTTGAATATCTATTTTTGTGAAAGGTTATTTGGGTAGGTATTATTGATAGAAAAAAATTTGCAGCATAAAAAGTGCAGCAGAAAAATTGCGGTAGAAAAAGTGCGGCAGGAAAATCACGACAGAAAAATCGCGGCAGGAAAATCGCGGCAACAACATGGTTGGGGTCTATTTATGAGAGATATGGCACATTTTGTTTAAGGTATGTTTTGTCAGCTAGGGTTTATCTCTTGAGATGGTATTGGATGTTCAATATTGTTGCATATATCAGATTTGTTGAGGGACACAGTTGGTATTTTGTTGTTGGTATTTGGCATATGGGTATTGGTATTTTGGTTGTGATGTGTTGTTGAAGTTGTTGGTTTAGCTTGAGGCTACATAACAATGAGGTTGTGGCACATGGTTCGATGTAAGGGTTTATGGGATTTGGTTTATGGATAGAGTGATGAACTATTAGATAACTTTTGATGGTTATATTAGTGTATGTCTTTGGTATATGGTTAAGGTACATGTTGGGTACATGGTTGAGACAAGTAGTTGATGAGTTGGCTCATACATGAGGTGTATAGTTGATGAGTCGACACATACATGAGGTGTATAGTTGATGATGTTGGTACATCTTGATGAGTCAAGGTTGATGCATGGTACATGTTGGTTCAGGTTATTGGTACAGGTTGTTTGGTGCAGGTTGATTGGTATAGGTTGTTATAGGTTATTGGTATAGGTTGACAGTGACAGATTGACAGTGGCAGTGGTTGATTCAGTGATAGTGACAGGTTGTATACATTTGGCATTTATATTTCAGGGCGGTTGGACAGGAAAAGGATAAGTGGTTGTAGCCACCTTCCGGTTGTAACCAGAGAACTTAGGGGGTTGTATCCTCCTTCGGGTTGTAGCTAGAGAATTGAGGAGTTGGAGCTTCCCTCAGGTTGTAGCCTGAGAAACTAGGGGGTTGGAGCCTCCTTCCAGTTGCAGTTGGAAAACAAAGGAAGTTGGTGCTTCCAATGAATGTAATTATTCAAGACATATAAGAAAAAGCATTTAGTGGTTTTCTCCCACTTTGGGTTTCCACGTAAAAACACTGGTGTACTGTGTATGTGTATGATTGCTCATTTGTTCATTGTTTATTTACTTTGCAATTATTGGATGATAATGCTACACTAATATAACACTTGCATTATATGGTTAAAAAAAAATAATTTGCTCTATTACTTATTCAACCCCCCTCTCAATAATCCAACATCAAATCCCTTGAGGCGCAAACTTTTCCTCAAGGTTTTTCAATCTAATTTTTTTTTACCTCAAGGGACTTGATCCGTCTATGTGCATGATAAATACATAGTTAAGATAGATTTACATTGGTTCTTAGTGTGTGTGTGCGCGCGCCACACGTGTGCATGCCACATGTCAATTCCATGTTAAGAATGGAAGGAATTACACATCTCCCTCATACTAGCATGTAGAAAGTACCTATCAATGGAATACTATTTTTTTTACTTTCAATTAATATATATATATATAATAGACACATACACACACAAACACAAAAAGTTGATATTTTACTTAAGGTGGACATTGAAATATATTTTTTAAATGCCACATATCAACTCCATGTTGAGCATGGAAGGATAGTAAAAAATAAATAAAAATTATATTTTTTTAGTTTTTAATTTATAAAAAAAAAAAAAATGTATTTTTTGTTAAATATTAAAAAATAGTGTTATTTAATTACCATTATTTTTTATTTATTGAAGTGAAGGTAAACAATTTGTTAAAAATGATGTTTTTCACTATATTTTAAAGGTATGAAACTATAAATTAATTAAGGAGACACATTTATATGAAAAATCTTAATTTCAAAAAAGTAATTGTTAAAAAATATTTTTAAGATTTAAATAAGTATGGAAAAATGACTAAAAACATCATTGAAAAAAAATAAAAAATGAAAATAGATGAAAAATAAACATTTAAAAAAACTATTGTGGAAATATTATGGATCAGAAAATTTAAAATATCAAAATACCACGTAAAAAGGGAGGGGGGGGTGCTACCGGTAGCACCATTTTTAAAAACGAGGTAAAAAATGTGACCCTTGAAAAAATGAGAACTCGACAAAGTTCTCGTTAAGTTGGTAATATTGTTTATAGTGTTTCTTAGTGATTTTAACATTCGTTGTACAAACAAAAAAGTATTTTATAATTCCCTTAGCAAATAATCTTGGTCCCATGTTGTTGATGTGTTACTTTGTCCTCCATGTACCTCTAAACTAAGTGTTTTTCTAGTTCCATGTTGGTCCAAAGTAAGTTTGTTGATGCTCACGACCTCACCTTGATGACTTTTTTTTCTTAGGTGGTGGGTGGCGATATACAACAACCTTAGCTATTGGTTATTTTGTCTTTGACTCTTCTACATGTGGTTCCTTTCAGTCATGTAGCTCCTTAGATTCTTCTTCATTTGTATGGTCAAGTGTCATCATCAGGAGTCAACATGAGCACTTGGATATGGGACCCAGGTTTTTGGGTGAGCCTCATGGACTTCTTTATCCTTATAAAGAACACTTCTACGTGGGACCTTGGTTTCCTGGACTACTTCAGCATGGTGGTTAGTGTGCAATAAGGGTCGCAGGTTTATGGTGGAGCTTCTTGGAGTACTTCAGCACAATAGCTAGCACTTGTACATGGGACCCTGATTTATGGTTGTACTTTGTCACTACAAGCGTTGAGGGAAACATTTTTTTGAGGGTGGACTATTGGGATCCTACCTAGGGGTGTAATAAGGGATCGAAGGGCACATTAGAGTAATAATAATGGAGGTCATTCAATGGAAGGTGGACTAGGCTCACTATGTTTGTTATTATTAAATAAGGCCCACTACATTAGTTAGTATTAAATAAATGTAATGTAGCCTCATTAAAGAAGGTCGACTAGGTAGTTAGGAGGTTGTTATGATTATGGTTCTCCTGTTAGCTAAATAAGGATAGAGTCCTCCTCATGAATTATGTGTGGAGTTTATTGTTTTTGGAGCTTATCTCATTAAAAGGTCACCCAACCTTAAGAGGCAAGTAAATAAGAGTGGATTCATTCCATAAAAATATCATTGTAAGGTGTTGCATTGCCAATGGAAGGTGGACTAGGTCCACTTTGTTTGTTATTATTAAATAAGGTTCATTATGCTAGTTAGTATTAAATAAATGTAATGTGGCCTCATTAAAGAAGGTCCAATAGGTAGTTATGAGGTTGTTATGATCAAGGTTCTCTTGTTAGCTAAATAAGAGTAGAGTCCTCCTTATGAATTATGCGTGGAATTTATTGTATTTGTAGCTTAATTCATTAAAAGGTTTCCCAACCTTAAGAGGCAAGTGAACATGAGTGGATTCATTCCATAAAATGATCATTGTAAGGTATTGCACTACTATAAAGGTATTTTTATATCAATAAAGTAAAGGAGATTTTCTATCTTATTCTTAGATACCTTGTGTGTGATAACATTTTTAGATATGAGGTACTTAACAGGATGTTCATGACTTAACCTATGTTTTTATCTTCCATGCATGATCAAATTTTCCTTGGGAATATCTATACCTTGTTACTTATTAGTATTGTGTATGTTTACATGTGTGTTTTAACAAAAAAATTACCAATGTTTTCATTGATTTGGTAGAGACAAAATGATTCTCACATGGAAGAATTTTAAATACACATAGGTCTTGGATTATCATAACACAACATTTAGGTGCAAGATATATCATCTTCTAGGGCATTTACAAGTTGCTTGTCTCGATGCTTGAGCTCATCCTCCCAAGAGAAAAAGGAACCAAATTAAAACCAATGAGATAGATTTTTCCAGAGGAACCAAGTTCGGAGACTGACCTTGATCAAAATGAGGTAAATCAAGACCCACAAGTGTCAATTGGGGAATCCACTCCTTTTTGAGGGGGTAAAGTAGAAGAAGTGGATACATGGCTTTCCTCCTTGAAGATGGTTGTGGTAGTTTATGCCCCTCTAGGCAGAGTGAAAAGGCATCATGAAATCGATACCTTTGATTCAGATAAGGAACTTGTTCCTTCTAAGAATTATCATCTCTCACCATTGGATTCATGGTTAGGTATTGTGGCTCCTTATCTGAAAGTTCGTTGAGAAGTTAAAAACAAAGAAAGAAAAAAATAAAAACTAAAAATTATTTTATAAAGGGCAAGAAATGAAATGTACATTACTAATGTAATTTTAATCTTGTAAATCAAATATGCAACTACTCTCTTATAAATAAAATATATCTATGTACTTGTTTTTATTTATATTGTAATACGAACACTTAAAAATTGTGATTTTATTTTTATAATAAAATAGAATTATGTTATTTATTTATTTAAAAAAAACAAAATAACATAACAAGGTATTACATGTTTATTCATAACCATAATATTAGAGCATCTCTAATACTAACCTTTGATCACAATTTTTTTAAGCCAATCTAAAATCTAACCTTGAACCATTCAAATTCATCGTTACTATCCCATCACCAATTATTTTTGAAAAAATAAACACTAAAAAAAATTCTTTAAAAATATTCAATTGCTATATATAACCTAATTCGTTTATGTCACTAAGGAAACATTATCATTTTATTATGATATGTCTTACCCATAATAATTAGAAAAACAACATTTAATTTCAAAATGTATGAATAAACCATATGTTGGAAAAACAAAAGATGTGTCACAAGTATTAAAATATCTATAATAATTAAACATAAAAAATAGGAATAAAAATGAGGAGATCAGTCCACCAACAATTCATGGTTGGCAAATTTTTTTGTTTAAGTTCTTATAATGGCTCATGCATTGGAAGGAAGCGTGAAGGAGGATAATTAGATAACATCATGTTTCTTTCCTCCAAAACCTATAATTATAATTAATGTTTTTTTATATGTATTTTTTTTTTAACCATGGAAATTTTTTTTTACCCATGGAAATTGGTAATTGGAAATTGGATTTGGGTTAGGTTTGACATCAAATTTATTGATTATCATTATAACTCAACACTATATCCAATAACAAATAAATTAGATATATCAATCATTTGTAATTTAGTAAAGATTAAAACATCATGAAGTTCAACCGAATAAATCTCAATCCTAAAGATATAAAATTGATAAAAAAAAACTACTCTCTTACAAAAACATCTATAAAAATTTCCTAAGACATAATAAAATACAAAGATATAATTAAAAAAAAATTATATTATTAATAATTGTATAGGCAAAAATTATATAAATTAAACTCTCTATATATTAAGAAAATAAAACTAAAAAGGTGTAATTTTCGACGTGTCGAAAATGTTCAATTCGACATTATATCGTTGGGGCCCACAATTAATGTTCTCACTTAACATGGAGGAAGCTAGAAGTTTATGCGATGATGACATGTTTTGACAAAAATAAACAAATGGATCCTTATAAAGGGAATATTTTTTCATGGTTATACAAAAGGTGTTATATCTCTATATTTAAGGAAAATATATTAGTATTGTTATTTGTTTCAATATCAATAAGAATTATATTGATGTTCACTAATTTTAAACATGAAATGAAAATTATATTAATGCTGAATAATTTTAAACATGAAAAATATTGATGTTTAATAATTTTAAACATGAAATGAAAATTATATTAATGTTAATAAAGGGAATATTTTTTCATGGTTATACAAAAGGTGTTATATCTCTATATTTAAGGAAAATATATTAATATTGTTATATATTTAAGGAAAATATATTAATATTGTTATTTGTTTCAATATCAATAAGAATTATATTGATGTTCAATAATTTTAAACATGAAATGAAAATTATATTAATGCTGAATAATTTTAAACATGAAAAATATTGATGTTTAATAATTTTAAACATGAAATGAAAATTATATTAATGTTAAATAATTTTAAACATGAAAATAAATAAATGTTAAATATTTAAAAAAAAAAAAGATAAAATTTACAATTTTATAATAAAATCTTATGAATATATATTGAAGTTTTATTATTATAAGACATAAAAGATGTATTATATGTAACTTTTCAATTAGCCATAGTTTACTATAGAAGATGTAAGATCTCGGTAAAAATGACAAGTTTTTAGAGATAAAATTTGTTACCTATAAATTATAATCAAAATTTGATTGCATAAGTTAATATTAAAAATGAGAAAAAGACAACAAAAAATCAAGAAACAACTTGTTAACAAACAAGCCCCAATAGATCTGGTGGAATCAATAACACTTGTAGAAGCCAGGGTACAAACTATAGATAGGGAAGGCCTCACATATGCAATCGACAATCAAAAGATAAGTGTTGACATTGACAAAATCTTGTCTACTTTTTGAAAAACTATTATTCCAATAATCAATAAAGCGACATCTACAAAACCAAGTATAATAGAAAACCCTTCCATCATCGCTAACACAATTGTGTCTAAGTTCAAGGCTATCAACACACTAGTGAAAAGTGAAGCATCAATTTCTACTCCCATATATCATAGCTCAATTGTTAGACCCTATCATCACCCTAATAACAGAAGTCATTGTAGAGAACAATCAACATAATCTAAAACAAAAGTCATTCCACTAGATATCGGGATGTCAATTCAATTTGTTTCCAAAGGTATACTAAGAATCATAATCGAAGAAAACTTGATAATAAAATATTTCACCATATAGTTAGATTGAACTCTCTACAATGTGAAAATATTGTTCAGAACTTTGAAAATATTATCTTCCTGTTTTTTCAATCAACACAACATCTAGAGTAGAGAGAGAAGTGTAAGCAAGAATGAAGATGTAGCTTCTCCTAATTATGATTTGAGAACAACACATCTTTAAAAGGGGAGACAATGTTACATACATAAAAAAAAATGTATAAAATACATTACATAATATTACATAACTACAATAATAATAATAATTAGTCACCAAGTAGCCTCAAGGGTTAGCTCAAGCAGTCATGAGCCAGATGTAAGACCTCTCCCCCAAAAGTTGGGGAGATGTTTGACTCTCTTTATCTACTCAAGGTTAGGCTCCATAATAAGGGTCAACGATTTACCATGTTTACCATCTATGGATCACGGGGAAGTAGACTGAGGGTTTTCCATGAGATGTTTTCTTGGAAAAAATAATTTGTCACCAAGTATCGTAACCCTTGAATCTTGTGACTAATAAATGAGTACTTATGTCATGAAGAGAGCTCTTGTAAATCAATCACATTCATTATTACAAATATAATTTGTTATCATACATCATTATTTTTTCCATTTCTTATTCAGATTGGGTATTTATATGATTATTATTAAGTTTATTTGTATAATTATTTTCCCATTTCCTATTAGGATTGGATGTTTATATGGTTATTACTAGGTTTATTTGTAAAATGGACCCATGGTTTGAGGTTCAATTTCTTGAAAAAAGTCATTTAAATTTGTGGATATTCTTCATTGATAGAATATATACACCCTTGCGTACTTTTATAAAAAAGTCTTAAAAGGTCGATGAAGTTTGGGTGTGTTGGAATCCTAAGATTTTGGTTTGATAAATGAGAGGTAAAAGAATGGTATTTGTTCATAACATTACTAATTAAATCTTAAGATACTATTGTATGTGCAAAATATTAGAAATGGGGCATGTACATTGTCAAGAAAGGTTACTCTATGTCATTACTCAGTTAGGTGGTGAAAAGGGGTGTAGGTGTTGGTGCATGTTATAGAAGCTAAAACAATCTGATAAATCTAGGATCTTTCGTTGGTCAATCTTAGAAAAAAAAAATGCTAAGAAAGTTAGCAAGGGTTAAATATGTGTTTCATATGTAGGGAAAGTGTTGAGATCATCTCACATCCTTTTGTTTCTTGTTACTTCACTAAAATATTGACTAAAATAAGACTCATTCGTGGGAAAGGTAGATGGAAAGGTGTAAATGCGGAGGAATATTTGGAGTCTTGGCTAGGGGATGAATAGGTAAGGAAGTATCATCATCCATTGCCACCTTTTTTGCTATGGGTCATTTGGATCACTAGAAATCACACAATTTTTATGGTATAAAGGTTTTACCTATTCATGTGTTCCTCAAAGTACAATATACATATTTTATAATATAATGTGGGCATTGAAACCATTTTATAGGTTTTATGATTTTTTGGGGTTTTCTATTTAAAATTATATAAAGTAAAACATTGAGTGAATCGGACCAATAGAATTGAAACAAAACATTACATGAATTAAAAGCATGAATAATCAGTAACCATTAATTGATACTTCATAAAAAAAAAACATATTAAATTTACAAGTTAGCTATAAACATCCTAATCCTACTCCTACTTCAAAATTTAAGATAATGAAAATATGAAAAAATAAGTAATCCATTGACATACTCTCATAATACATCATAGAATTCATGCATGAAATCAAGATAACTTACAATCATGAATGAATGTTTTCACTTTCTAACAATACATTAATACATAACTGGCTTTGAAAAAAACTTATTTCTCTACATAATGATTTTTACTTTTAAAATATAAAAAAATAAGTAATCCATTGACATACTTTCATAATACATCACAAAATTCATGCATGAAATCAATATAACTTACAATCATGAATGAATGTTTTCACTTTCTAACAATAAATTAATACATAGTTGGCTTAAAAAAACATATTTCTTTACATAATAATATTCAAAATTTAAGATAATGAAAATATGAAAAAATAAATAATCCATTAACATACTCTCATAATACATCATAAAATTCATACATGAAATCAAGATAACTTACAATCATAATAAATGTTTTCACTTTCTAACAATACATTAATACATTATAAAATTCATGCATGAAATCAAGATAACTTACAATCATGAATGAATGTTTTCACTTTCTAACCATACATTCATACATAGCTCGTTTTAAAAAAAACTTATTTCCCTACATAATAATTTTTAAAAAAATTGATACAATGTTTTTATAATAAATAATAATAACATTGGCATAAGAAATACATAAAAATATAAATCAATTTATCAATATTAATAAGTTTCAAAAAGTTATTACATGTGTTGTGAAGAGTTTTCAACGCGTAAATCCATTTTCTAACTTCCTCCAATCACGCTTCACTTTTATGACATTTCCTCTTCTGTTGAATAAGATTTTTCAACATATAAATCCTCCAATATCTCTTCACTTTTATGACCTCTCCACTTCAGGTTGAGTCAGCATTAACAGTTTGAGTTTATATCTACTTATTCAAGTGAAGTAGCATTCAGTGGTTGAGCAAAATTTCAAAGGGGAGAACAAGTCTTTTGAAATTGCGTTTCCACG
This sequence comes from Picea engelmannii, assembly GCA_009831015.1. Taxonomy (NCBI): domain Eukaryota; kingdom Viridiplantae; phylum Streptophyta; class Pinopsida; order Pinales; family Pinaceae; genus Picea; species Picea engelmannii. The sequence goes on along the minus strand of ML781018.1, from coordinate 470,343 downwards.
TGAAGAATATGCTAAGTTGGTATCTAAATAAATTATATATTATTTATGTTCTTATATAAAATATTACATTTTTTTTTAGTGTTTCTTGTCACTATGTTGAATTCACGAGAAATTAGAGAAATTAGATAGGTGGATTTTTTTGACTTTTTGAATATTGAATTTGTGATTTTGAAAATTAAAGCAAAAATTTAATGATAGTGCACTAACCAACTAAATCAACACCTCAAACAATCGACATTTCTTAACAAGATAAAAATTTCAAAGAATGATATGTTGTGCAAGTATGAAAATTTAACCAAGTAATCTCTTTAGCAGTAGGGCACTACTGCACTATGTTCAATGCAATAATACAACCTTGCAGGGTGATTAAACTTTGCCCAAATTCCAACCTTATTGACTACTCGGAATGCCTAGATACAATTGACTCTAGACATAAAGAGATCGATTTCAAATTCCAATCTCGCTTGACGAATCCGTCGACGTTGATGTACAATATTTAATTGAGAAAGAAAATTTGTACAACTTCTCAAAGATGTTCATCCATGATCTACCCAAAAGATAGGATGACGAAGTGCAGGCTAGCTTTGGCAAAGAATGACAGCATTTTAACTGTAAGCGTAAAGTACAAAACTGCAAGACGAACTCTGCCAAAAGACAAAAGTACCCCAAGTGTCATAATGATCCAAGTGGATATTGGTGGCCACCCACCTATTCCAAATTCCACTTGGCTCATCTTGACAGTTTTTAGTTCATCTTGTTTCTCTGTAATGGTGACATCTCTTTGTAATTGTGGGTTCTGCACTTCTGGGGTTGTCTTGAAGCCCTACACAACATCCAAGTGGATATTGGTGGTCGTCCACCTATTCCAACTAGCTTATTTTGGCATTTTTCATGTCAGTACATCTTTTGTACTTTCGAGACCGTTTTGAGGCCCTAAACAACGTTTTTTGGGCTTTCCACAGTCAAACTATTGATGGAGTTAGAGTTTGATGACACAATGTGTAGTTCTCGAAAAGACCTTTCCAATGGGTTGTCACACGCCTAAAACAAAGAACGTATGCAAAAGTTACCACCCCGGGAAGTTGATGTGTTAAATTACCCCAACGGGGCCCACATGACTTTTGGCGCTTCATCTCCTAGGGTTAGGTTTTTGGATGTCTAGGGTTTTAGCATTCATATTTATTGTAAAAAGGCCTTCAGAGCTATATTGTACTCATCTTCTTGCGAATGAGCGTAGTTGTCACATCTCTTCTCAGAGATAAAGCTACCACCATTCTAGCGAGTCTTGCACTCTATATTTTTACAGTTTCTGTACACTTCTTTCATTAATAGAAATCATCTATTGTTGTATTTCTCTGTTTCTGACAATATTTATGTGTATTTCATTGTAATATCTTTTCTTTCATTTAATTCCAAAAATAATCTGGATCAATGGTATTAGAGCAGGCTTCTCTTGATCGTTTTTCAGTGCATGTTCCCAACGAGGTTCGAATATAGAAAGTTGGGTCTCGAGCTTGTCTCTCTTGAGGAAAATCTCTCCCGCACATCCAAGAAACCCTCCATGGATGAAGAAAAGAAAAACGACAGAGCATAAGATTCTATTAACATGTTGCTTGAGCAAGCTTTCGCACGACAGAGGCACGAAATGATGGAGAATTTTTCCTAGATCCTTCAATGCATGTTGATAGCAACATGCACATCTTTATCAAGCGACCACTTTGGAGGAACCTCTCCCTTCAATGTACAAGTTAATTTTGATGTTCTCGTATTTGAAGGTCAGATAGATGCGAATGCCCTAGAAAAATGGTTAAATCTGCTAGAAGGTTATTTCTTTGTTCACAAATGTTCGACATGGAAAAGATCACCTTCGCACTCTTCAAGGCTCTCCCCCATGTCAAACATTGGCGGGAAACTTACTGGGAGAAAAGTTCCATAGAGGAATCTGGAATATATGGGGTCAAGCCCACTTGGGATTTTTTTGTGGATGTGATCAAGGAACAATATTACCATGTTGATAACGATGAAGACCAATACATGAGATGGACCACACTGCAGCAAGAGAGGGGCCAAACGACATCGAAGTTCACAAATGATTTCCATACCTTGCGTACCAAGCTAGGTATCAAAGACTTCGAGTGAAATCTAGTTTCGGGGCTGTGCATAGGTACATCCAAACCGAAATGGATTTCCTAAACATCTATCTCATCACTGGGAACTGCCTATCGATATGATGTCAAAATCGAGCAGAAATTTAGGCACCAGAACAAATGGGAGTTCGGGTCTACAAATCCGCAACAACCAAATCATAATAAAGACAAATCTAACCAACATCCTCCTGAAAACCAGTCCAAGACACAGGAAAAGAAAGGTAAGGGAAAGATGAATAATGACATTGGGAAGTGGTGTGACTTCCACAAAATCCCCTGGCACAACACTGATGAATGTCGCTCAAAACAGTCAGTGGTGGCGGAGATCAAAGACAAGGAGCTAAACCCTGATTTAAAATACGATCCATAAAATAATGAAAAAAGAAAGATCAACGACACATACCCCATTGCTACCGTCGCGGCCGCAACAATTCAACCAGAAGAACCAACAGATCTTGAAGAGGGGGAGTGCCTCTTCCATTCATAGATGTGGGTGAAAGGGACCCCGTTGCATTTCATTGTTGATAGTGGAATCCAGAAGAACCTCATCTCGGCTGAGGCCATCAAAGAGTTGTGGTTGTCGACAACACCACACTTGCAGCCTTACAACATCAGGTGGCTTAGCCAGGGACAAGATCTTCGTGTCAGCCAGCAATGTCGTATGTCCTATGGCATCCAACCCTTCAAGGATGAGGTAGAATGTGATGTTGTCCCTCTTGATGTCTGTGATGTTTTTTTGGGCCAACCATATATGTGGAAACATTATGTTGTTTATGAGTCTCGACCCCATAGTTTCATTATTACTTTAGGGGGTCAGCTCTATCGGATACCAGAGGTTGTTCTGACTACTGTTCCACCAAAACAATGTCGCAAGGTAATCTCTCATATTTTTAAATTCAACCTCTTCACAATCTGTTCAAAGGATGAACAAAAGGCCACTGCAACCACTGCATCCTCAACACCTTCTATCCAGCAGAAGCAGATTGCATAAGGTAAAGAAAATATTGCGTCTTCACCTACGATGGTGCCTACACAATACCCCATCAAGCCAATATAGAACAGGTTGGTGGAATAGATTCAACCCCACCAACAACAGGTTCATGACAACCTCCCACATACCAAGAAACACAACTTCTCCAACAAGGCAAGCAACTCACCAAGATTCAGATTCAACAAATGATTTCCCCTCTTCCCCGAGAACTCAACGCAATGGATACCATTACTTCCTAAGGGGGGAGGACTAATCCAGGTGGATATTGGTGGCCGTCCACCTGTTCCAAATTCCACTTGGCTCATCTTAACAGTTTTCATTTCAACACGTTTCTCTGTAATGGTGTCATCTCTTTGTAATTGTGGGCTCTGCACTACTAGGGCTGTCTTGAATACCTACACAACAACCAAGTGGATATTGGTGGTTGCCCACCTATTCCAACTAGCTTATTTTGGCAGTTTTCATGTCAGTACATCTTTTTGTACTTCTAGGACCGTTTTGAGGCCCTAAACAATTTTTTTGGGCTTGCCACAGTCAGGTTGTTGGCAAAGTCAAAGTTGGATGACATACTGTGTAGTTCTCGAAGAGACCTTTCCAATGAGCTATCACACGCCTAAAACAGAGATTGTATGCAAAAGTTACGACCTCGGGAAGTTGATGTACTAACTTAACCCAACGAGGCCCACATGACTTTTGGCACTTCATCTCCTAGGGTTAGGTTTTTGGATGTCTAGGGTTTTGGCATTCATGTTTATTGTAAAAATACCTTCAGAGCCTCATTGTACTCATCTTCTTGCGAATGAGCGTAGTCGTCACATCTCTTCTTAGAGATAAAGCTACCACCATTCTAGTGAGTCTTGCACTCTGTATTTTTACAGTCTCTGTACATATATTTCATTAATAGAAATCATGTATTGTTTTATTTCTCTGTTTCTGGAAATATTTATGTGTATTTCATTGTAATATCTCTGCTTTCATTACATTTCGAAAATAATATGGATCACATAAAGAAATCGTTAAAGCCTATTACTGCAAGTTATTGCAAGTTTGCCAAGAACAATGGTCAAATAACAACACCTCTAACACCATCACTAAAGAAGGAAGCATTTTATTGGACTCAAGCATCAACCAAAGATTTTGAAAAACTTAAGGAGGCTATATGTACAACTCCTACCTGGCCACATCTGACTGTAACAACCCAATTTGATTAATTGTTTATCATAGTTTTTAATTTAAATTTAATTAAATATTAAAATAAATTAAATGAGTCTTTTTATTATTCTATTATTAAAAGGTAGGTGAAGTAATTAATGAAGGGATAAGACTATTGGGGAATTAATGAGGGGGATAAGGTAGTTGGGGGAATTGAATGAGAAGGGAGAATAAGGAAGAGAGGAGAGGACTTGGAGAAGGGTCTCATTTTGGATGGAAAATTTATGCAAGAGGTGAAGGAGGAGGAGGAAAATGGGGAGGAGAGAGCATTTGGAAACTCTGACAGGGCACTGATGTTGCTGGGAACTTTGGGCTCAAGGGCCATGAAACCGCAAGGATTCTTGGAGCTAAGGAGCCGAAGAGGTTGTTCCTAGTGTAAATTCTAACCTTGTACAATATCTACTGCAAACTGATATTCAGAAAAGAACAGAAAAGATGCAATGGAAAATACAAACATTACACAGAGATTTTTCACCTGGAAACCCAAACCGGGAAAACCAGCATATATTATATTAATACACATTGTGTTACATTGTTTACAATACAATATACATATAGGAGCCAGCGACATCCAAAACCCTAACCCAATGACCTGGATTAGTCCAAAACCCTAATTCCTTAACCAGAAATAGAAAACCATCGGCAAAAACCATGTGCCGAAAACCACCTAATACCATGTGGTCCCGGAAATATGTCGTCCTGGAAATATGTCGGCCCGAAACCGGCGAAAATATGTCGGCCCAAAAAAAAAAAATTCGGGGGCGCTGCCCCCCAACCCCCGCGCGGGGGGCTCCGCCCCCCTGCACCCCCCTACGCGCCCGGCGGAGGCGCTCAGACACTACTACTCGTGCAAAGAATATAACACATACCCAACATTCTCCCACTTGTTGTTTTCTTTGCACACAGGGGGTTACAGGGTTACATAGTCAACAATCCAGGGCAGCAATGCCCATGGATCCTCTACACCA
>ML781018.1:444789-461222 GCA_009831015.1 Picea engelmannii | reverse complement strand
AAACAATACCGCAGATCTCCCACTGTAACAAGGCTTATCACAGTCCCGAGCCAAACCCTTGACGACAAAGGCGTCCCCCTGAAGACAATAAATCTCTGATACCAAATGTAAATTCTAACCTTGTACAATATCTACTGCAAACTGATATTCAGAAAAGAACAGAAAAGATGCAATGGCAAATACAAACATTACACAGAGATTGTTCACCTGGAAACCCAAACCGGGAAAACCAGCATATATTATATTGATACACATTGTGTTACATTGTTTACAATACAATATACAGATAGGAGCCAGTGGCATCCAAAACCCTAACCCAATGACCTGGATTAGTCCAAAACCCTAATTCCTTAACCGGAAATAGAAAACCATCGGCAAAAACCATGTGCCGAAAACCACCTAATACCATGTGGTCCCGGAAATATGTCGGCCCGAAACTGACGAAAATATGTCGGCCCAAAAAAAAAAAAATCGGGGGCGCTGCCCACGAACCCCCGCGTGGGGGGCTCCGCCCCCCTGCACCCCCCTCTTACCCCCCTGCGCGCCCGGCGCAGGCGCTCAGACACTACTACTCGTGCAAAGAATATAACACATACCCAACACCTAGTTGGCTGGGAGGTTAATATTCCGTTGGACAGTTTGGGCAAGCTCAAGAACAAGAGAACCAGGAACTAAATCAACTAATCTACAAGTATAGGTACGTATTTTGTGCATTTTATGTTGTTATTACGATGTTGTTGATTATTATGTTGTTGTATGTTGTTGTAAAGAAAATCATGAAAGGAATACCTTGAACTAAATTGAATTTATTTCTGCAAGAAGACGAATATATATATTTTTATTTTGAGGCTTTGTGAAAGGCCTTACACATAGTATTAGAGCCTGGTTTCAAAATTGAAACTTGGGCTTCACCACCCACAACACTGGGATTTTTTCTTTGTGCCAAGATGGTCTGCAACCTCTTTATCTTCAATCCAAATGGGGTTGTTACAATTTGTGTATCGCAATCCCTAGTGTTGAATAAGATGAATACAACCAAAAGCATATTTCACTGACTAAGTACCTTTACGAAGAAATGGATCAACTTTATAGGATTTCACTATAAAATTTAAAGAATAAATAACACAGAAAAGTTCAGGTTAGAAGAAATTTACAGGACTTAATCCATGGTACAAAGCACTAGCACATAGGAAATACCAAGTACCATACCCATAATAAAGTTCATAAACACATAACAGATGGCCAGTTCTTTCAAGCTCGCCTCCATCTCTTTCAATTAGCTCAAAATTTGCTCTCTCAGCCTTTCATGTAGTCTGATAAACATCTTCCCATGTGCTTCTCAATGTCTCACTTATTTCTTCCAACTCCTCCTCTTCCCGCCTCTGAATCTCCTCCATCATTTTCGTGTACTTTTGTTCATCCCAGTCAACTTGACCAAAGATCTCATCTTTTGCACCAACATATCCATTTTTAGATCCATTCATGCAAAATATGCTTATGTTCCATAATTCTTCCATATTGAACACTATACTGGAGTTCCATGTTAGCTACTCCTTCCTTTCAAGAGTGTCTTCATCCACTTGGTCATTCTCCTGAGTCTTTGGTTCCACTAGAAGATGCCATTGCCATGCATTTTTTACTTCATCTGTGAGACTTAAGATAGGATTGGGAAGCATAGACTCAGAAGGGAACTATAGGAGCTTCTTCAAAAGTTTTGCATAACCAAGAATAGTATCTGAAGCTAGAATATTCTTTGCATGTGTCCTCCCAGAATATGCTATCTTGTATGCCAAGTCAAATAATTTACCATGAGATATTGCACTGTATAGAATCTTTGTCATCATCCCAACATTTATAGCAGGAAAAATGAGCCTGTGTTCTCCATCCACAATCTGTGAATGATTTATCTCAATGTTTCTCTATAGTAGTTAGATTGGGGGCAATAATTGGTTTTTCAAAAGACATAGCTCGAATAAGAATTGGTGGAAATGATTGCTCCTTAGGAAAAGATCCATAAAGGACAAGATCTGATATCCTTATTATGCCATTTATATCCCCATCCAAGCTATAATGTTGAAAAGTTCCATCAGGAAAATTTAAATGGGACGCAATTCACTGCAAAGCTATACCATTGCGTCCTGTCAAATTGTTACTCAAGAAAATAACCCTAAATGTTATGTGATACTGATTAATAAACTTTAGGGATAGTAGTTGGATAGCCTACATTGCTATGTTATGCTCCCACCATAAGGTATTGTATAAGAAAGGACTTCCAACCACAAGAACAACAAAATCCTCTTTATGAATTCCTAATTTTATTCGTATTTCCTTTTTTCTTTGTACTATTGAGAATCTTTTTGTTGCCCATACATCAATTGGAGAACCAGGAATCACAAAGAAATTTCCAGTATCAAGCTTATTGTACATCATTGGAAGGGTATAGTCTGGAAACACCATGACAGTTGCACGTCAAAAGGTATGTCGCCACTAAAAAATAATGTGCTTCCATCCATTTAAAGCATATTGTCCAAGACGCTTCACTAGAGTATCCTCCTAAATGATCCATATTACGAGTATAGAGAAAAAAGGCTCTTACATCAGGCTTGTAACTGTTTTTTTTTTGGCTTCAAGTGAGTTTATAGGCATGCCTTCAAAATTTGACCAATCAACAGTAAAACCTTTCTTGAAATCAGAATCCAATAGGCTAACAAGACAACCAATATCCTCCCAAACTAAATGTGAAGGACCATCCTTGAATGCATAGACCTTAAGGTGATATCCATTCTCTTGAAGTCCTCTTGCAATAGTTATCAACATCAGAGACGAAGGGTCCTTTGTAAGAAATGGGGAGAAACACATCGTTATTTCCAGAAACCCCCTCCTTGTAAATGTGTTCGATCCAATCTAATAACGTCGTCTCCAAGTCGCTAGATCGTTCTACCCAATGAATCTGAAGAGGATCGATCACGGGCTTCATTTTTCGCGTAGCCGAAAACACATTGGTTACAGTGATTTTCGTGCATTTGCGGGATTTGGAACGAGAGACGACGAAGCCATCATTCTTAGCGCTCAAGAGTTGTGTCTCCCTTGTTGGAAGAAACACACATCTCAAAGCCATAACCTTTTAGTTAATTATTGATCTCGAAAGAGGATGTGTATTTTCTTATGGGTATAGAGGGAGAGATTCGTAGAGATTTGAGAACCTCTGTCGATTGAGGAGAATGAATGGGATCTCTCACTTCCTTGCGTAATTCATCAAGACTTTTCTGATTCATGAAGCTCCCTTGGATCTTCAAAGGGACAAATATAACTTTCTCTCAAAAGGAGAACATCTCGCCCAAGGGATTTATTTCTCCAAACCTTCCAAGTACTTCCCTTGTAATACTGAGAAATAATTCAGTGTGTCGAAAATGAGCTGTCATGGAGCTCTGCAGCATTGTCTCTATCAGAAAACACACTATAACTACATATATCAGTATGTTCAAAACCAACGACCTTCCTTTTAAACTAAAACTGCCACCGCCATCATTCTTATCCCCTTTTCCTTTGTGAGACTTAGTTCTCTGTTCAGACTGCATACTGTTGTTGTTTGGATGGAACCCGTTTATATCATTCTTCTGGTATTCAATACCGACGGTCGTTTCCGAGTCCCCATTAATATCCAAATTGATGCTTCTTTCAACCAAATGAGGGCAATCGTCGTATTCCTATTTTGGTTTTGCGATTCCCAGAATCAATTCAACTCTTTAATCAGTCGTTCAGCTCGAGATTGAGGGAACCTAGCGCTCGTTGGGAGCTGCAAATCGAAAAATGACAAAGATATGCAGAGGCCCAACAACACCAGAAGAACAAGGGTCTTCATCTTCATTTCCATCTTTGAGCTCGTTCCGTGAGGAAGGATCCCGACGACCATGGTTGTTGCAGAGGAAGAGGCGGTCGAGCGGTTGCTTGACTAAAAAGGGACCGGGTAGGGTTTGAGAACGAGAGGGGGGCACATGGACCTCACCCAACCTTATTCAAAATAGTTTTTTCCTCTTATAATATAAATATAAAAATTAATGGGCACAAAGGCCCAATCTCCAAGTTGAGCCCCGAGCCACCAAGCCCTTGACACAAATTTCGATTCAATTTTGATCCAAACACCAAAGCCCGACACATAAAACCAAGTGCCAAGTCTCGAAGGGAGCCCATGGGTCGGAATGCATTATGCGTCATCGTTTATTAAAAATATAAATGCATTATGCAACATCATTTATTAAAAATATTAAAAAAAAATGTTGTTAAGAGTTTTAAGAAAGTTATAATGGATAATAATAATTTATATTTAATAAAATTTAATGAAAAATTGATGAAGTCCTTATCATTATGATAACAATCTATTAAAAAAAAAAGTTTAAAGCGATTCACAGTCAAAGTAAGGCTCAATATGATTTAAGTTAAAGCAATAAAGTGCATAAAGATGTTATATACTTTAATAATTACTTGTGTTGCTTTCTATATCTTATGTCTAAATATGGTGTATAAAAGGCAAGGCTTAAAGTGATTTGCAATTGAAATGATATAATTTAGTTTTTCTTTTATGTTTAAATGGTGTTAGAATGAAAAAAAAAAGGTTAATGTAATAACATAGAAAAACGTTGTTAGGAGTCTTAATGTTAATAAAGTTATAACTATATTAATAATTTATATTAAATATAATATGATGCTATATGAAGTTATCAAATTGAAGAAATAAGATATGATAAAAAAAATGTGATGTCAATTTTTATGTATTTATTATTATTGATATTAATAACCACTTTAAAGATAGCTTAGTAATTAAAAAGGTAGTTGAATATCTTGTTAACACAGAGAAATACAAATGGAAGTGTATAGAATCCATACGATAAATGATAGTATGAAGAATAAGGTAAGTGTTTATTCGAGGAAGATAAATATATATATTATATATATAGCATGAATAATAGATTCATTAATGCATATGAATGAGTAGAGCAACCATGAATGAGTGATGTATTAGTAATAGTGAGAATAATAAATAGATAATGAGTAGTCGGTGTGTAAATTGCACAACTTGTAAATAATATAGAATTTGCAAGGCAAATAAAGGTGTAGTAGGATACATAAAATAGTGAAGTATATATGAAATATATTTGTAAGGTGAAAGGTTGTGGTGATAATGGGTAGTATAAAAGAGTTGGTCAGTAATGTTGTTAAACATTATAAATATGTATTTATAGAATAACAAGAGATGGTTAGTTACATTGCACCTTAGTGTAGAATAATGATCATTGTGGTGAATGTACAAGATCTACAAGGGTTGTCATGTACAAATAATAAACAAGAAGCAATAAGGATGTAGAAACACTTAAAGGTAAGTATATAATTATAACTAGAAGTTTTATAAGTTAAAAATTATAATGGTAAGCTATATGAGATATAATGAGGTGATAATATGAATAACAAATAAATGATTAAAGTAATGAAAGCAGTGAAGTGAAATAGTAGGTAAATATGAGAACAATGATACAATAGATGTTTAGTGCAAAGAGGAATGCAAATGTATAATATTACAGTAATGTTCAGTGAATCAATTACTACAATAAAATAAAGTGATGAATTAATACTAAGAGTATTAAGAGAGAGAGAACATGATAAGTAGTTACTACATTGGTAAGAGTAATGAAAGAAGACTAGGTATCCATTAACATTATAGATGGTGTGGAAGTAAGTATCCTAATTATCATAAAGGTACATATAGAAAATTATATAGATGTTATCTTTAGAAAAGCATATGATTATGGAGTGTAGGCGATATGTATATAATTCATAAGGTTGAATAAGGTATGTGATATGTATATGTATACAATACGAGTTTGATGTAAAAATTTTCATAAAAAGAATTATATTATAATAATTTCTTATTGTAAATCATAATGTCTTATCACCACACAAGATATACAACAACGTTAATGAAAGTGAATAAATAACAATGTATGGAACAAATTTGAAAATTATAACATGATTGGTATAAAGGCATATACTATGAAGCAGAATAAGATTACTAATATATGTAAAAATAAAATAGATTGAATAAAAGTAAGAATGGTGTATGGATAATAGTAGTATGGTGGTATAAAAAAAAAGGACAAATATGAATCATATGTGTTGGATTGCGTAATATAAGTTATCTATAGGAATTATGAAGTGATTTTAAGAAATAATAAATAATTTACATATAAACATCTTAAAAGGGTATACAATATATATGTTACAATCATAGATACAGATAATGTGTTAGTTAGACAAGGAGATGGTGTGCAATTAAGTACACATAAGATAAGCTAGTGGTGGTATATCTAGGATAGTGCAAAAACATATAAATATATGATAATGAAGAGATGTGATAATGAGTATATGAAAGTATAGGATAACAATGATATATTAAAATCAAAGGAAATGAAAGTGTAGCAACAATTAAGTATTGATGTGAATACATATTAATGTGGGTATATAAGTTGCAAAGAAAAAGGGGAGTGATAATGATGGTAATATGGAGATAAGAGACGTATAGGTCGAAAAGAGAATAAAACATACGACATATAATAAATAATGGTTATAGAAAATGAAATATTAGGACGAATATATAATCCGGGTTTTGAAATAAAGAAAAGCTTATGGAGTCAGTAAATAAGTACATCGTTTGAGGAATAAAAGGTATAATATTTGAAGAATTAAAAGGTGATAAAGGTATAAACGAAGAAGGATGTAAATGATGTATAAAAGAAGAAGAACAAGAAAGTAATAAGGTATGATGTGTCAAACAAGATAAAAAGTGCATACAATAAAATATAATAGATAAACTTATATAAATACATGACGGGTCATTAGTGAGAGGAAGGAGATTGAAAAGTGTTAGTAATGCAACTAAAAGGGCTAGAGGCCAAAGTAGGTAGGTAGCATGTAGGTATAAAGGTTATGAAGAGAAATTGTGAGAAAATAAGTCCTTAAGACAAGTAATTGTGGAATGTGAATGTACCCTGGTAGGAAACTCACTCTTGATTTGATGTGAGTTTGGACACAGTGGAGGTCCGCTAAATGGGGTAGCAACAATTGATATATTAATAGCCTCAACTTATTTCAATCTAATGAAGGTCCAGTGGGACCAACATAGCCCAGGGTCTACTACCTTGGAGGATGTAGAGACCATTCATTGAGACCATCCCACTTTGTTTTTTTTACCACAACTTTGGGACGAATTTTCCTAATGTAATGCCCCTTTTGACTTAGACAACTAGAATTACTTAAGGCCTAATCATATTTTATTTTATTATTATTATTAATTTTCAAACTATTAATGATACACTTGAAATTTTAGACATATGGACCTATGTGAATGTCAATTCTATGAATGTTTATCGTTATTTGAATTATGATGGATATTATGCAACCTATTTCTAACTTGAAAATTTTGACATTTAAAGTTGTTGGTACATGGATACCAAATTGAGGATATGATTAAATGCATTTACATGATAGTAATGCATATATATGTATGAGTTTGTGTTATAGACTAATCTGCAGGCCAATGAGCTATGAAATAGCCAAAAGATAAGGATAATAAAAGGTGGATGTTGTAAACATCGACCGAGAAATTGGCTGGTATGAATCTTTGTATGTGAAATTATGTTGGTTCGAATGCATTGCTATGATATGTGGACAAGTGTAGGTTTTTCAAGTGGCTAGACTGCCTGACACTAAATATATGATGACAAAATTCCCAGCAACACAGTGCCATTGTATATTCCATGGTAGGGTGTTGACCCTAGTTCTATTAGGAGGGGTGGAGGCATTTTCCACTGTGTATCCTCTGAAACCTGGAGTCATGGGAGGATAGTGTTAGCTCATACTCTCCTAGACATGTGATGATGATTGTCAGTTGTATGTTGGGAAATATTGGTCAAGAGAGTTGACACTTCTTCTTACGGGTTCTGTTTGGAGTTAGGTCAATATAGTTGACACTCCAAGATAGTCCAGCAGAGGAAGGATATGGATGAAAGATGGAAGTAAGTTAGGGAGAAAGGATGACTAGAAGTAGTTGAGAGTGTGTAGGGTTTCGCCTTATAGAATAATTTCTTGACTTCCTCCTTTTAAAAAAAAATATGTATATATGTATATTTATATTTACTTTACTAAACTACAATTATCTAAGTGAATGTTGTTTGTGCTAAATTATTGTAATTGAGGGATTTCATGAACATTTTAAATAGTTTACTATATTTTATGAAATTAATGGTCTTGTTGAGTGGATTGGACGCATACAAAAATTACTTTAGGTGTGATAATTAATTTCATTAGTAAATGTGTGAGTCATGTATGTGCTAGCTACACATGCATTCCTTGCACATGTGCACTAGTATGTGTAAGTGTTTTAAATTGATGATGTTGCTTATTTGATGTGGGTGTATGAATCATGTGTCGTTACCCTTGTATTGTAAATTAGTCTAACTTTGGGATGAATTTTCTTGAAGGGTGGTTGTATGTAACAACCCAATTTGATTAATTGTTTATCATAGTTTTTAATTTAAATTTAATTAAATATTAAAATAAATTAAATGAGTCTTTTTATTATTTTATTATTAAAAGGTAGGTGAAGTAAATAATGAAGGGATAAGACTATTGGGGAATTAATGAGGGGGATAAGGTAGTTGGGGGAATTGAATGAGAAGGGAGGATAAGGAAGAGAGGAGAGGACTTGGAGAAGGGTCTCATTTTGGATGGAAAATTTTTGCAAGAGGTGAAGGAGGAGGAGGAGGAGGAAAATGGGGAGGAGAGAGCATTTGGAAACTCTCACAGGGCATTGATGTTGCTAGGAACTTTGGGCTCGGGGGCCAGGAAACCACAAGGATTCTTGGAGCTAGGGAGTTAGAGAGGTTGTTACTAGTTGGTTGGGAGGTTAATATTCAGTTGGGTAGTTTAGGAAATCTCAAGAACAAGAGAACCAGGGACTAAATCAACTAATCTACAAGTAGAGGTACATATTTTGTGGATTTTATGTTTTTATTATGTGGTTGATGATTATTATGTTGTTGTGTGTTGTTGCAAAGAAAATCATGAAAGGAATACCTTGAACTAAATTGAATTTATTTTTGCAAGAAGATGAATATTTTTTTATTTTTTATTTTGAGGCTTTGTATGAAAGGCCTTACAATGACCTTACAATTTTTTTTATTATGAAGTGTGATTCCTCAGGCCATGGAATTGGTGCAGTTTTAATGCAAGAAGGAAGGGCCCTTGCCTTTGAAAGCAACCAACTTAAAGGGAAAAACTTAATCAAACCCATTTATGAAAAAGAAATGTTGACCATACTACATGCAGTTCAAAAATGGCGTCCTTACCTAATAGGAAGACACTTCAAAGTTAAAAAAGATCATGATAGTTTAAAGTACTTCTTGGAGCAATGAGTATCTCCAGAAGAGAAACAAAAATGGGTTAGAAAGATGCTAGGTTATGACTTTGAAATTATCTAGAAAAAAAGGAAAACACAATGTTGTGGCAAATGTCCTTTCAAGGAAAGAAGAAGAAACAAAAGGTTCACTATCTGTTATTTCTATTTTGTAATCGGATTGGGTGGAAGAAACAATGATAGAATGGAAGCAAGATCAAGAGGTATGCAATCTCATTCTACAAATACAAGAGAAACCCAATTCATTAGGTAATTTTGTATGGAAAAATAGTTTTCTATGGTATCATGATCACCTATATTTATGTAAGAATTCCCAACTCAAACAAAAGGTCCTTCTGGAATTGCACACTTCTCCTATAGGAGGACATTTGAGATTCTTGAAAACATACTACAGGGACAAGAAGGATTTTTTATGGGAGGGACTTAAAATTGATGTTCAAAAGTTTGTGTTTGAATGTTTTTTCTGCCAACAAAATAAGGGAGAGATAATCAAGACGCTAGGTTTCCTACAACCGTTAGTTATACCAAGTCAACATTGGGAAGTAGTTTCAATGGATTTTATTATAGGTTTACCCAAATCCAAAGGAAACATTGTCATCATGGTAGTAGTGGATCGACTGACAAAGTATGCCCATTTTTTCTCTCTTTATCATCCTTTTAAAGAAAGTACAATAGATGCAACATTCAAAGAAATAGTTCAAAAGATACACGGAGCCCCCAAGATATTGTAAGTGATAGAGATCCAATTTTCACTGGAAATTTTTGGATTGAATTATTTTCTTGTTTGGGTACTCAATTTGCTCACAACTCATTTTACCATCCTCAATCCGATGGGAAAACTGAGATTGTGAATAAATGTGTAGAAGGATATCTTTTTTGCTTTGCATCTAATAAATATACACAATGGGTCAAGTGGTTTCCCTTGGTGGAATGGTGGTACAACACACCCTTCCATAATTCATCAAAAATGTCCCCATTCATATCACTTTATGGATATCATCCTCATCCATTACATCACCCTGGAAAGGAAATACAAAGGTTCAAGCAATGGAGGACCACATAGGGAACCACCAAGAGTTTATCAAACTATTGAAGGACAATTTGGTTATGGCACAAAATAGGATGAAATGACAAGTAGATGAACATCGCATTGAAAGAGAATTTGAAGTGGGGGATTGGGTATTTTTTAGGCTACAACCATATAAACAAATTTCCCTCAAGCAACAAAAGAAGGACAATAAATTAGCACCCAAATAGTATGGCACCTATAGGTTTTGCAAAGGATTGGAAGTTTGGCTTACAAATTGGATTTGCCTCCATCTTCATGTGTACATCCAATCTTCCATGCTTCTTCCTTAAAGAAGGGCATGGGAAACAAGATCCCAGTCCAAACTATTTTACCATAGATTAATGAAGAAGGGAAAATCATACTAGAACCAGAAACAATCCTTGAAACAAAGGATTAAGTAGTTGAGAAATCAAGCAATTGTTGATTAATTGGGTTGGTTGTCATTGATGTCAACCCTTGAAGAAAGTCTGGTAGCGAATTCTGGTAGCACAAAGGTTTGGGTAATGGAACCAAGTTTGTCTGATGTATAATGGTATGCATTTTGATATATTTGTTGGTAAGACTATTCTAGATGGATAGTACATGTCATGCCATTTTCGATGGTATGTGGGACGTCACATAACTCCTCACGGTTTGAGAGTTATGGCCTTAGGAAGTTGAAGGACCCTCATATGATTGGCTTGAAGCCCCAAAACGTCAAAGAAGTCAAAGTGCTTGGAAAGACAGAATTATTTAAATAATAAAGTGAAGTGACAAAGTCAAAGAGGATTATTTAAATAATAAAGTGAAGTGACAAAGTCAATGAGGATTGTTTGAATAATAAAGTGAAGTGACAAAATCAAAGAGGAATATTTAAATAATAAAGTGAAGTGACAAAGTCAAGGGGGATTATTTAAATAATAAAGTAAATGGAGAACTTTCTAATTATGGAAAGTGGTTATAAGAAGGTTAACCCTAAAATGAGGAAAATGGGTTAAGTGGTCAATTGGCTATTGGATACATGGACAAGTGGAAAAATGGGCAAAGTTGGACATAGGGGACTATGTGGACAAAGTGGCCTAGAAGATGTTTCTAAGGAAGCTACTTGGAGAGTATAAATAAGAGGCAAGGCTCTCTCATTTTAAAACAAACTTGAGCATATTGAATATCTATAGGTGACTAAGGTAACCAAAGGATATCTAAGCCAAATTTCAGAGGGAAGGTGAAGTAAAGAAAGTCGAAATTCAAGGGAGGATAAATTCTTTTGATGATGCTTTCGAAGGTATGTTATTTACAGGTCATCTCATAATTTTCGAAATATTTTTTTTTTTCTAGAATGATTCAAACTGTGAAATTGGGAGGCCATTGAGGAAAAATATCCAAGTAGCTATGGTACAAATTTCATCTTGTGGGTCGTTGTATTTTTGGAGTTACACTTCGTGGAAAATAGGGTTTGTGGCTAGTCCTGAAACTAGTCTAAAACAAGTGTTTCGGGTAAAAACGTCATAACTTATTCATAACAGATCCAAATTCAGTAAGACCAAATGTATTGGTCAGAGTACAGTCTGTAGTATTATTTTTAAAATTTCCATATCCATAAAACACATATTCCATGCGGGGCACGCTCTACAATTTTGCTCTCTAGAATAAGCCAGAATTCAACAAGGTATGACATTTTTTCTATAGATCCTTTTCTGAGAGGTTCCAAGTAGTGACACCTGGAGAAATTACATAAAGCACACTGAAGAACATTGTGTACTATTTTCAGGTATTTATTCATTACAAGTACATGATTATGATGATTTCAAGTTAGGGTTGTTGACTAATCCAAAACTAGTCATCTGAGACTAAAGTAAAGTTTGATGAAAATGCTAGTCTCTTGTTGTTAAAGTTAAGGAAGATTTGCAGGTATGTGATCATATACACCAGGTCTATTATAGAGTTACAAATCACATTTGGATGATGAAATTGATGAGGGATTTTGGTTGAGGTTGAGGTACAAGTTGGTGCATGGTTGATGCACTTGTTTATGGTACAGGTTGATTACAAGTTGAGGTATAGGTTGATGCATGGTTTAGGTTATTGGTACATGTTTTTTGGTGCAGGTTGATTGGTACGTGTTTACAACAGTATATCTCACAGTGATAGTGTGACAGTTGTTCCATCATTCTACTTATACGTCAGGGCGATTGGATGGGGCAAGGACAGGTGGTTGTAGCCACCTTCCAATTGTAGATGGAGAACATAAGGGGTTGTAGCCTCCTTCTGGTTGCAGCCATAGAATTGGGGAGTTGGAGCTTCCCTCAGGTTGTAGCCTGAGAAACTAGGGGGTTGGAGCTTCCTTCCAGTTGCAGCTGGAAAACAAAGGAAGTTGGTGCTTCCAATGAATGTAATTCTTCAAGACATATAAGAAAAAACATTATGTCGTTTTCTCCCGCTTTGGGTTTCCACGTAAAAACAATGGTGTACTGTGTATGTGTATGATTGTTCATTTGTTCAAAGTTTATTTACTCTGCAAATATTGGATGATAATGCTACATTGATATAACACTTGCATTATATGGTTAAAAAGGATTAGATTTCTCTATTACTGATTCACCCACCCTCTCAGTAATCCAACAATTGGTATCAGAGCAGGTTCCTTCATAAATTAGTTTAACCATTGAAAGGTAGATCATGGAAAGAAACAACATGTATAAAAATGGAATACCACAGTTTGATGGACAGAAGTATGCATTTTGTAGCATAAGGATGAAGACATATATACATGCACGGGGATTTTAAATTTAGCAATCAATTCTAGATGGATACATAACACCAACAGTTCCGTCGACAAATGACAAAGCAATGAAACTTGGTCAGAATAATTCCAAAGCCACAATAGCACTTCTGAATGGTCTTGGAGAATCAGTATTCACCAAAGTTGCACATTGTAAATCCTCTAAAGAGATTTGGGACAAACTTCGAAACATTTATGAAGGAGATTCAAAAATCAAAGCAACAAAGCTTCAAACTTACAGAGGTTAGTTCGAACAAGTAAAGATGAAGGAAGATGAGAACATTGCAGGTTACTTTTTACGAGTTGATGAAACAGTAAATGCAATCTTGGGATTGGGAGAAGAAATGAAAGAATCTATAATTGTTCAAAAGGTACTAAGATCTCTTCCTATGAGATTTGACCCTAAAATATCAACACTAGAAGAAAGAGAAGATTTAAAATCAATAAGCATGGACGAACTACATGGAATTTTCACAGCATATGAAATGAGAACTGAACAGGAAAATACAAATATAAAAAAAGCATCCTTCAAAGCATCCAAAAGGTCAAATAAAAATGGAAAACAAAACGAAAAAGAACATAGCAACAGCAGTGACGTCTCGGAACATGATGAAGAAGCAACCAACTTTGTCAGAAGATTGAACAAGGGAACCAACGATGGGTATTGAGGTAAGCTTCCTTTGATTTGTTTTAATTGTGATGGTATTGATCATTTTTCTAACAAATATCCTCATAAGAAAAAGAGAAATGATGAAGGTTACTCAAATAACAAACAAACATATAAAGGCAAAAGAACCACAAAGAAAGCTTTCAAGAAAAGCTTATGCACCAAAGAAGACATCTCATCATTAGATGAAGATGAAGTCAGTGACAGTGACACAGAAAGAGTTCTATTCATGGCAGTAGAAGAATCTGAAGAAGAATATGAAGAGGACGAAGAAGAATATCAAGAGGCATAATTTGACTATCGAGAAGAATTGTTGTGTGCCATAGAAGTTATCAGAAGAGAAAAGAAGAAAAACAAGAAACTACAAGCGGAACTAGACAAGAAAGAAGACACTCATGAACTAGAACAAATGATCACAAATTTGAAGGTTCAAATTGAAGAAGATAAAAGAATTGAAGAAGAATTCAAAGAACAACTAGAAGGAAGAGACAGGATCATTGGAAATTTGGAAGCAAAAATTGTCACATTAAGAAAGGATCTTCAAAAGAAAAATATGCAAAACAACTCAAAAGTTTTGAATGACATTATTAGCAGTCAAAAACCTCATCATGATAAGTCTGGACTTGGATACAATCAGACAGAAAAGGGATCAAGCTCCAAAAAAATAGAACAAGAAACATATCTGAAAAGCTATGCAAAAACAATCAAAGTGGATATGAAGGTCTACAAATAAAATTACAGGGACACTCCACCGAGAAGATTCAGATTCCAGAATCAACGATCGACAGAAACAGATAGGCCTTAGGAAGAAGGATTCATAAGAGTACCTCCTTTCAGAAGATATTTTACTCCCAGGTATCAAACTATTTTTTTTGGTTTATGTTATGCATGTAATAATTTTGGACATAAAGCTGTGAATTGCAGAGATAACAATAGGAACATAAAAAACTTTGAGAGTCATACACAAAAGGGTTATGCAAGAAGGCCTAGTGAAACATAGAGAAGAAGTTACAACATGTTTGAATCTTTGAACACTAAAGTGGAATGCTACAAATGTAACAACTTTGGACACATGGCCAAAGATTGCAAAATGATAGTCACTCCTAGAGAACCACAACAGAACAACAACAGTCACAGACAAGAACCTCAGAAAATGACATGGATAAGAAATCAGAATCAGTATAACAATGAAGAATGCACACTCGCTCTACAATATAAGCAGAAGAAACGTGGTTGGTATGTTGATAGTGGTTGTTCAAAACACATGACAGGTGATAGAGATAGGTTTCTTACATTAAGAAATGAAAGAGATGGATCAGTCTCCTTCGGAAATGATGATTCAACTAAAATCATTGGAAAATGCATAGTCAGAATTGGGAACAAGAATACCAAGGGAGAAAATGTTCCACTAGTAGAAGATATGAAACATAATCTTCTAAGTGTGATTCAAATGTGTGACCAAGGGCATAAAGTTAATTTCGATTCACAAAAGTGCGAGATAAGAAAAGAAGGTTCAGGAAAATTGATTGCAACAACTGCGAGAACTTCAAGCAACATATATGTATTAAGTGAAATTGGAAATGAAAAGTGTTGCCTAGGAAAGGAAGATGAAATTTGGCTATGGCACGAAAGAATGGGTCACATACGTTTTGATAACCTTGTCAAAGTCAACAAAATGGAATCAGTTAGATAAATGCCCCAGATCACGAAACCAACCAACACTTTATGCAAGCATTGTCAACAAGGAAAGAAAACAAAGACCATGTTTAAATCAATAGAATATTCAATGACAAGACCACTAGAAATTGTGCATACTTGATCCGAAATCGGATCCAGAAGCCTGACAGGGCCTGAAAAATGCTAAAAAATGAAATTGCTCAGAATCCGACGAAACTAATTCCATTGTGTCTGTCTCGTCTTCCTGATTTCGACGGTATATTTACTTTGTCAAACGGGCTCCGTATGCGAAATTTATCGCGTTCTGATCGGAAGCCCAAACAGGTAAAAAGTCAAAGGTCAACTAGTCAAAAAGTCAATGCTGATGACATCAGCATGTTGAATGTGCAGGATATGACGTGGCACTCTCTGGCTGATGGTGATTGGGCAGGTTCGGTGACAAGGCAGACATGTGGCAGGCAATTGGACCAGTCAAAAACTGACAAGTGGCATTAATCCGTCAAATGGGGAGATGCCACGTGGCCCAGTCATGGGCAGCCACGTGGCACCCGGTCATCAGTTGAAGTGGAATGTTTAAAAAAAATTGTTTTGGGGTCCATGGGATTTGAACCCATGACCATCACCAAGCCCAACACCTTAAGAAATGGTCTTTTGCCAATACACCAAATTATTGTTTATGATATAAAACCTACAATATAAATTATATTGCAAAGTATTGTATGGAGAGGGGCCAGCGCTTAGCCCTTTGGGCTAACGCTTGGCCATATGAACCCATATGACCCTGTCAAGGGGGCGC
>ML781018.1:430780-442236 GCA_009831015.1 Picea engelmannii | reverse complement strand
AATTTCATCTAAGTATGTGGACGAAGTAACTTGTGATGTTGTGTCGTTAAGAGAATGTGGAATGATCTTAGGTAGTCCATACTTATTTGATCGTAAGGCAATCTTCTACAGGACAAAGAATCAATATCAATTCACTAAAGCAGTTCATGATTATGTGGTTCATGCTCATCGTGTTAAAGCAAATAAAACACTTCAAACAATGGAACAGTTAACGAATGCAGTGCAATCATACAACAAACCAATAATTGTTCCAAATGAAGTAATTGATCTTAAGCAAGAACAAGATATGGTTGATGAATGGAAAATCAATCATAAGTTGCTTCAAGATAAGCTCATGTCGTGCAGATATCTCAAGTATATCAGTTCATTTGCAGTCGTCTTTTTGATGYTGTCATTAGCAATGTTTTCTACATGGATGATAGTGGCTTCAGTAAGATGTAACAGGGTTCAAATGGCTAACAATATACTGTCAGTTGTCATGATTGTGTTACAGTTGATCTTGATAAGACAGGTGCACATGACAGAGTTCAGAGACAGAGAGCAAGTCGGGTGGCCTATCCCGAGCTTGTTGACTGGTCGGTAACCTTTTGGGGACCAATAGGTCTTATTGTGGGGAGGTGTGATCCGAAATCGGATCCAGAAGCCTGACAGGGCTTGAAAAATGCTCAAAAATGAAAGTGCTCAGAATCCGACAAAACCAACTCCATTGCGTCCGTCTCGTCTTCCTGATTCTGGCGGTATATTTACTTTTTCAAATGGGCTCTGTATGCGAAAGTTATCGCGTTCTGATTGGAAGCCCAAATAGGTAAAAAGTCAAAGGTCAACTGGTCAAAAAGTCAATGCTGATGACATCAGCATGTTGACTGTGCAGGAGATGATGTGGCACTCTCTGGATGATGGTGATTGGGCAGGTTCACTGACAAGGCAGACATGTGGCAGGCAATTGGACCAGTCAAAAACTGACAAGTGGCATTAATCCGTCAAATGGGGAGATGCCACGTGGCCCAGTCATGGGCAGCCACGTGGCACCCAGTCATCAGTTGAAGTGGCATGTTTTAAAAAAAAATTGTTTTGGGGTCCATGGGATTTGAACCGATGACCATCACCAAGCCCAACACCTTAAGAAATGGTCTTTTTCCAATACACCAAATTATTGCTTATGATATAAAACCTACAATATAAATTATATTGCAAAGTATTGTATGGAGAGGGGCCATCGCTTAGCCCTTTGGGCTAGCGCTTGGCCATATGAACCCATGTGACCTTGTCAAGGGGGCGCATGCTGGGAAAAAGGGGGCTTATGCCAATTATAACTATAAAGTGGGTTTTTTAACTAAATTTTGGGTTTTAATTGTAATTAAGCCCATTTTTAATGGTTTTTCTCCATTTTTGGGAGTTATTGGGTAGTTTTGGAGCCTAAATTTTGGGAGGAAGTTGGAGATGAGTAACCAACTTCCCAGCTATATAACCYAGGCCTGTTTGAGGCCATAGGGGGGCATTCAGAGCAGAATTATGCTGAAGAGAAGCCAAGCCAAAGCCATTTTGAGGTAGAGAAGATTTTGAGGAGGAGACGTTGTCAGACCATTTCTGGGAGCTCTGGACGTCCGTTTTGCGTGCTGTTTTCTTTGCATGGTTCTATAGATCTAGAAGAAAATGACCAGATCAGTCTTGTAGCCATTTGGCATTGCAGCAATGTACTTTTGAGCATTTGAACAGAAATAAAGAAGCCTCCCCCACAGAGACAAAGGCCCAGAGACGTAGGCAAAGTTGTGCCGAACTCCGTTATCAATCTGTGTGTTATGGTTTGCTATCTATTATTTCATTTCAGATATGCATACGTGTATATGGATGTATGATTCCTCTTCTTTCCTCATTCTTCACTAAGTTTTCTCAAATGGTTAATTAACGCATGCAAAATTAAAACTCAACCATAAGTCATTGAAAAATCATGACGAATCAATATTGATCTAGTTGGACCAACTACAACAAAGGGTTTAAAAGGTGAGAAATACTTTATGTTATTAATTGATGATTATACAAGAATGACTGCAGTTTGGTTTCTCGAGAATAAGTCAGAAGCTTTTGAAAACTTCAAGGTATATAAGGAAATGGTTGAAAATGAAATGGATTCAAAAATCAAATGCTTGAGATCTGATAATGGAGGAGAGTTCACTTCAAAGGAATTTATGGACTACTGTAGTAGGCATGGAATAAAAAGACAATTCTTCGTTGCTAAGACACTTCAACATAATGGACTTGTTTAAAGAAAGGACAATACAATACAATAAATGACTTGAACAATGCTAATGGATTCCAAATTAACAGATATCTTTTGGACACAAGAACTGCATACAATGGTTCACATTCAAAACAAAGTAATGCTAAAAAACAACACTGACAAAACTCCCTACAATTTTTGGAAAGGAAGACCAACAAATGTGAAGCACTTCAGAGTTTTTGGAAGAAAATGCTACATCAAAAGAGAAGATGGAAGAATGGGAAAGTTTGACTCTTGTGTGGACAAATGAGTACTTTTTGGTTACTCAAGTACAAGGAAAGCATACAAGTGTTACAACCTGAGATTGAACAAAGTTGTGGAAAGCATAAATGT
The DNA here is from genome assembly GCA_009831015.1 of Picea engelmannii. Taxonomy (NCBI): domain Eukaryota; kingdom Viridiplantae; phylum Streptophyta; class Pinopsida; order Pinales; family Pinaceae; genus Picea; species Picea engelmannii. Next base: position 439,625 of record ML781018.1, on the reverse strand, counting down.
AACAATTGATGAAACAAGTAGACAAGAATTAAAGGAAAAAGAAAATGAATCAATGGAACAACTTTATGAAGAAGAAGCAGAAGATGAAAAAGAAGTAGAAGGGAAAGATGAAGAGGATCTGACAAACGCAGAAGAGAAAGTTCAACAAGTGCCTCCAAAGACACCTAGAAGACGAGTACAGAAGAATCATCCTTTAGATCAGATTATCGGAAACAAATATGTAGGATTTGAGACTAGAAGAATAATCCGTTCACCAGAAAAAATGCACCTAGCACTCTCATCTACGATTGAACCAACCTATTTTGAAGAGGCCAGCAAGGATGAATTTTAGAATAAGGCCATGGATGAATAATTGGATCAAATAGAGAAAATTGACACTTGGGAATTGATTCCAAGACCAAAGGATAAGAATGTGATCGACACAAAGTGGGTATACATGAATAAATTGAATGAAGATGGGTATGTTACAAGGAACAAAGCTAGATTGGTATGTAAAGGATATGCACAAGTTGAAGGAATTGACTTTGAAGAGACATTTTCCCCAGTTTCCATAATGGAAGCAATCTGATTTATTTTAGCTTATGCATGCTCCAAAAATATTAAAGTGTATCAGATGGACGTAAATCAACTTTTTTGAATGGGGAACTTGAAGAAGAAGTCTACATTGAATAACTAGAAGGATTTTAGTTGTCAGAGAACGCAAATTATGTGTGTAAATTAAAGAATGTCTTTTATGGTCTAAAACAGGCTCCTAGAGCATAGTACTCTAGACTGGATAAATATCTACAACAGACAGGGTTCAGAAAAGGAAGTGCAGACAACAACCTCTACATCAAGGTAACTAGAGATAGTATTTTATTAATTAAAGTTATGTTGATGATATTATATTTGGATGTACTGATGACAGGTTAAGCCAGAAATTTGCAAAGGACATGCATAATGAATTTGAAATGTCATTACTTGGAGAACTATCCTTCTTTCTGGGTCTTCAGATATGTCAAAGGAACCAAGAAATTTTTATTTCTCAAACCAAGTATATCATAGAAATGCTAAAGAGGTTCGGAATGGAAGATTTAAAACTAGTTATCACTCCCATGCAAACCAGTTGCAAGTTGAGCAAAGATGATGATTCAAAGTCTACAGATTAGAGGCAATACAAGTCAATGATTGGTAGCCTACTATATGTGACAACATCCAGACCAGATTTAATGTAGGCAGTTGAACAGGTGGCACGATTTCAAGCAGCACCAAAGGAATCACATGTATTAGCAGTGAAGATAATTTTCAGACATTTCAAAGGAACATAATATTTTGGATTATGGTATCCAAAAGGAAAGGATCTATCACTTATTTCCTACACAAATGCAGATTGGGCAGGTTGCATTGATGACCGACAAAGAACCAATGGAGCACCGTCCTACTTGGGTGAGTGTTTAATATCATGGCTAAGAAAGAAACAATCATTAATATCTTTATCTACAACCGAGACATAGTATATTGCAACAACAACATGTTGTACACAGGTTCTATGGATGAAACAAAATCTGGCAGATATACAGGTTGAGTATGATGAGCCCATTCCAATCTATTGTGATAATACAAGTGCCATCAATATCTCAAAGAACCTGGTGATGCACTCCAAGACGAAGCACATTCCAATCAAGTATCACTTTCTACGGGAACAGTTTGCAGAAAAGAACATCGGAATTGAATATGTGGGCACAAAAGAACAAGTGGCAGACATCTTTACAAAACCGCTTCCACGAGAAGCCTTTGAGTATCTTCGCCAGAGACTCATAGTTATTTTCACTCCAAAATGAATGATTTTGAATGCTTATCTTATATGTCTTAGATGTACATGAGGAAGCATCATAAAGAGGACAGTTCAGGTTGGGAGATCAAACGATTCAGTTAGGGGGAGCAGCCCCAAATGGAAAGATACATTTTCCATTGATGACAAAGGGGGGGGGGGGGGGGAGATTTATCAGATGCAAAAGACAGAGGCATGGTTCCAGGGGGAGCATTGGTCACAGATATGTAGACATGGTTCTAGGGGGAGCATGAGTGATATGATTTCAGTATTGCATCAGAGTGTTGTCACCAATGCCGAAGGGGGAGATTGTTGATTAATTGGGTTGGTTGTCATTGATGTCAACCCTTGAAGAAAGTCTGGCAGCAAAAAGGTTTGGGTAATGGACCTAATTTTGTTTGATGTATAATGGTATGTGTTTTGATATATTTGCAGGTAAGAGTATTTTAGATGGATAGTACATGTCATGCCATTTTCGGTGGTATGTGGAACGCCACATAACTCCTCACAGTTTGAGAGTTATGGCTTTACGAAGTTGAAGGACCCTCATATGATTGGCTTGAAGCTCCAAAAGGTCAAAGAAGTCAAAGCGCTTGCAAAGAAGAAATTATTTAAATAATAAAGTGAAGTGACAAAGTCAAAGAGGATTATTTAAATAATAAAGTGAAGTGACAAAGTCAAAGATGATTATTTAAATAATAAAGTGAAGTGACAAAGTCAATGAGGATTATTTAAATAATAAAGTGAAGTAACAAAATCAAAGAGGATTATTTAAATAATAAAGTGAAGTGACAAAGTCAAGGAGGATTATTTAAATAATAAAGTAAATGGAGAACTTTTTAATTATGGAAAGTGGCTATAAGAAGGTTAACCCTAAAATGAGGAAAATGGGTTAAGTGGTCAAGTGACTATTGGATACATGGACAAGTGGCAAATTGGGCAAAGTTGGACATAGGTGACTATGTGGACAAAGTGGCTTAGAAGATGCTTCTAAGGAAGCTACTTGGAGAGTATAAATAATAGGCAAGACTCTCTCATTTTAAAACACACTTGAGCATATTGAATATCTATAGGTGACTGAGGTAACCAAAGGATATCTAAGTCGAATTTCAGAGGGAAGGTGAAGTAAAGAAGGTTGAAATTCAAGGGAGGATAAATTATTTTGATGATGTTTTCTAAGGTATGTTATTTACAGGTCATGTCACTATTTTCGCAAAAACATTTTTTCTAGAATGATTCAGACTGTGAAATTTGGAGGCCATTGACAAAACATATCCAAGTAGTTGTGATGTGAATTTCAGCTTGTGGGTCATTGTGTTTTTAGAGTTGCACTCCATGGAAAATAGGGTTTGTGGTTAGTCTTGAAACTAGTCTAAAACAAGTGTTTCGGGTAAAAATGTCATAACTTCTTCATAACAGATCCAAATTCAGTAAGACCAAATGTGTTGGTCAGAGTACAGTCTGTAGTATTCTGTGTAAAATTTTCATATCCATACAACAAATATTCTGTGCGGGGCACGCTCTACAAGTTCTCTCTCTAGAATAAGTCAAAATTCAACAAGGCATGCCATTTTTGCTATAACTCCTTTTTTTAGAGGTTCCAAGTAGTGGCACATGAAGGAATTGCATAAAACACACTGAAGAATATTGTGTACTATTTTCAGATCTTTATTCATTACAGGTACATAGTTATGATTATTTCAAGTTAGGGTTGTTGACTAATTCAAAACTAGTCATGTGAGACTAAAGTACAGTTTGATGAAGATGCTAGTCTCGTGTTGTTAAAGTTAAGGAAGGTTTGCATGTATGTGATTATATACACCAGGTCTATTATAGAGTTACAAATCAGATTTGGATGATGAAATTGATCAGGGATTTTGGTTGAGGTTGAGGTACAGGTTGGTGCATGGTTGATGCACTTGTTTATGGTATAGTTTGATTACAGATTGAGGTATAGGTTGATGCATAGTTGATGAATGGTTCAAGTTATTGGTACAAGTTGTTTGGTGCAGGTTGATTGGTACAGGTTTACAGTAGTATATTTCACAGTGATAGTGTGACAGTGGTCCCATCATTCTACTTATACGCCAAGGCGGTTCAACGGGGCAAGGATAGGTGGTTGTAGCCATCTTCCAGTTGTAGCCAAAGAACATAAGGGGTTGTAGCATGAGAATTGAGGAGTTGGAGCTTCCCTCAGGTTGTAGCCTAAGAAACTAGGGGGTTGGATCCTCCTTCCAGTTGCACCTTGAAAACAAAGGAATTTGGTGCTTCCAATGAATGTAATTCTTCAAGACATCTAAGAAAAAATATTTTGTGGTTTTTTCCCGCTTTGGGTTTCCACATAAAAACATTGGTGTATTGTGTATGTGTATGATTTTTCATTTGTTCATTGTTTATTTACTCTACAAATATTGAATGATAATGCTACATTGATATAACACTTGCATTATATGGTTAAAAAGGATTAGATTGCTCTATTATTGATTCACCCCCCCTCTCAGTAATCCAACATCAATTACATATTACCTCGTAAAATGGAAGAACCTAACAATGAAAGAGGTGACATGGGAAAATGAGTTCTTCTTGTAGAAACACTAGTGGTTAGTCAAGTGTTGAGGACAACATTTTTTTTACAAGGAGGGGAATGTTAAGCCCTAGACAAAGCCCATGTTATGTATACAACCTCTTATTAAGCCCTAGATATTTAATTGTTAAATTTCTAGTGTTATATTTGTATGTCGGTTAGAACCCTTGATTGCATCCTTTTCCTTTTAATTGCACCCTTTATCTCCTATTTATATACCAATGCAACCTAGTCTTAGGATCATATTATCACATCACATATTGTATCATGAAGTGAATATATTGTAAAAGGAGGTTTCCCCCTTGAAGTGGATTGTATTCATTGACTTCTTATCATTTTTTAAGGTGTTGGATAATAACAACTAGGAATCATTGATCCAATGCTTTGCCTTGCACGAATTGGCTTCTAGTTTATAATCTTGTTGTGAAGAGCATTGAAGAGATCACCTCCATGCCTCTATTTCCAAGTCACTATCATCTCATTTGTTACATTATCATTCTCGTCATTTAAATGATTGCCTGCATTTTAAATCAAAACAAAGAATTTTTGAGCTAATATGTATTTAACTTGGTTGGTTATTAAATGTCGAGTAAATTTGTTTTTTGTTGATTATGCTGCTAGATGTACTCTCTTATCATTTTCCCCTCTCATAGTTTCATTTGTTTAGTTATCAAAAGCTCAAGAGAGTCTAGGAATTTTATCACGATTTTTTTATAGAGAGTTTCTCGTTATGCAGGTTTGATGATCAAGAGTGGATTGGAGAGACAAAGAGGATGAAGACTAAAGGGATATTGAAATCTTTTCTTCAAAACACCTCAAATTTTACACAAATAAAGAGTGGAGTCATTCCCAAGAAAGCTCCATGCATAAGAGAGAATGGAAGTAGAGAGGACAAAACATAAATGTAAAGCCAATGGACAAGTGTTGGATAATGCTAAAGCCAATGGACAAGTGTTGGATAATGTCAAAGCCAATGCACAAGTGTCAAAAGTGTCAAAAGTGAGATAAGGATGGAGGCCAAGATTTTCCCAATTTTTTTTATTCTCACTTGTGTGAGAAGTTTGAATTTTTTTATTTTTATTGAAGTTTATTCTCACAAAGTATTTGAAAAGTTAAAGTGGGGATAAATAATTTTGTAATGAGTTGAGAGTTTGAGAAGCTCAATACTCATTGAGGGTTTCGAAGAGTCAAGAAGTTGGAAATCCAAGAACCACAAACTAAACCTGTAAATCAAACCACTTCCTTCAAGCAAAGGGTTCTCTTTTGGGCATTGTAAGCTATCTTCATATGTTAATAAAGAGACTAATGTTAGCTGGTGTGTTTATGCTCTTGCAAAGTTGTTGGTTGTGGATTATTCTCTCATCTCCCAGTTCTCTTGGTGTTTGTGGATGTGAGCATTATAACCCATGGACTATTCTCTTGTTATGGTGTTTATTATTTTATATCTTATGCTTTCTAACAAATTATATAAAGCAAGGAGTTTATGGGTAACTTGTAGAAATTTATTCTTGATTTCTCAAAATATTTGATTACACATGTACTTGAGTTGATTCTCCTTCTTATTATATGTTTAATCATGTTTCGTTTTAGCTTGGATACTAACTAGTTTTGTGATAGGGAAGTGAGCTTGGAATTTGAATTGTTTCACTCTAGGATAGAGTTCAGGTGGTCTGAATCAGGTTTATTTCAGATAAAAGTGGTGGACTATTCTCTCGATTATTGGTTGCATTTCCAAATCCTGTTCTATTTCTCCTTTAATTAGGATTTCATTAGTTCCATCTTGCATTTTAGCATATTAAATGTGTTGCATTTCATTCCCACATTCACCCCATCTTCATTTTCATTTCTACTTTTTACATTAATTAGTTTAGATTAGATTAGATATATAAGAGTGCCTAATACAACATCTTATATTTCATACAACAATCTATCCATAACCAAAGAGCTTTCCATTTTAATGGTGGAAGGGATAATTGGGATTCTTTCTACAAAACTTTCAAGACAAGGCACTCAAATGTTATTCCACTCATGCACCAGTCACCACTTCGAATGAATTCGAAAGTTGGTTCACTACCAAGTTCACAATTCCAATAGACTACCCTACCCTCCTCCAAGGTTTCACAACCATCGAGATGGGATATAGGGAAAAGATACAAGAGTTTGGTACCTATTTAAAAAACATTAAGCATTCAAATTCAGATAAAATAAAATAAAATAAATAAATAAAAAATCAAATGGACACACATTGATTTGCAAAAATTAATGTGTAACAACAATAAAAAGAGAAAGGAATAATTAAACAATACACGTAGAATTGTTGTGAATTGAAATATTTATTCGTAAATGGTTGTATGCATATTGGTAGCAATATCTACAAGTAGATGCATGCTATGTTCATGTTCCCAATATATAACAAAAAACCATAAAAGAGGGAATTTTCCTTATTTATTTACATCCAAAAAATGATCATTATAGAAGATAAAGAGATAAAGGAAGATAGAAGGCTAAGAGTGGGATGCTAAGGTGGTAACTAATAATAGAGGTCATTGATCGACCAAGTAAGATCATAAAGTCTTAGCCAATAATGAAGTGGGACAAAGAGGAAGGTTGTCAATGAGAGGACCATCAACATCAATGAAGTAGGGTTGTTGATGGGAGAACGTTAATGAAGAAAGGTCATTGATGGGAGGACTATCGACATCATGAAGCAAGGTTATTGATGGGATGATCATCAACATTGACAAAGAAAGGTTATGAACTAGAGGTCCATCGATGTTGAAGAAGAATACTTCTATCGAGGTTCTCAACATCAATGAAGGTGAAGTTGTCATCTGAAACTCTTACAAAAGTTGTGTAATGGTTATTAAGAAGCCCATGATCAATGGAGTGATGGTAAATGAGGGCATGCTTGACAACAAGAAAGTGCACAACACCAATGGTGAGGAAGTTATGTAATATTCCACTATAGAATCTATGCTAAAATCTGATTTAGTTGGTTGGGGGATTTCGTCAAACACTTGGCATACAAGCTCCCAACTCCCTTGAAATCACTTCAATACTTGTTGTCCCAATTAACTCAAGTTTAAGGTTTGAATATTATGTCAAACACATCTTATGAAACACCTAAATCCCTTCCAAATGAGTGGTTGTTTTGAATTTGTGCTTGTTGTTATGTTTATTTGTAGCTAACTGGTTGAAGGGTTTTGTCAAACACTTTGCATGCTAATGTTGTAGCTTTTGTTTTAATGTGTTTCAGAATTATTAAGTGTGCAAAATATCATGAAATGGCAAGGAAATACATGATAGACATATGAAAAGAAATACCCAAAAGAGATTGCAAAAATAATAGCAAAATACCTCCAATCCTTGACCTATTTATATAATATAAGAGTTCAATGCCAAGGCAATTTCTAGATTTGCATACAATGATATGGCGGTTTTTTTCTATGGCTGAAATGGCTCCAATACAATAAGAATCAACAAAAATAATCTTCCACAAAGTAATCTTAATGATGGTTACCCAAAGGATGAATCTCCCACATGAAATAATAGCTCCAATGAAGAGAAATGTGTCCTAGTTGTAGCAAATTCTACCTATTGAATATCAACTCGATCCAAGGGAGAAATAACCTCAAATCCACTCCAAAACGTGCCCAAGATGTATAAAACCCGGTTCCAACAAGTAGAAACTAATACAACCCCAAAATATGAATTTCTTCACTACTAAATGTGCCCATCCAAACAATATTTCGCCCTGGTCATATAAAAATCAATCCAACTGAAATGGCTACACAAAATCTGAATCAGAAATGATGTTCTACTCCGACAATGAAGATCGGTGAGAAAACCCAAGTGATTCTCTCTCAAAATGACTAGTTAGGGTGGATGGTTTCACCATCGAAACTAATCTTGGGGTTTTCTCTATAAAACCCTAAGCTCCAAGAGCTCTCCAAGCCAAGAGGCCAAATATCAAAATATCCATCAACATCCCGAGAGAATGAGCTATCATCCTCTTTTATAGACCCACTTTTTCTTTTCTTCCATTCACTTAAATTATTTAAATGACCTTCTAAGGTTATTTCTCATATTAATTATTAATTCACCTTTTTAACCCCGAAAAGTGATTAATTCACCTTTATGACTTATCCAACCACTGAAAGTTACTTTTCATCATCCCACCATATAGATCTTTTCATCTTGGTTCCAACGGGCTATTACTGTTGTAGGAAAATCTGCCTGCGGACAAGTAGATCGACCTCTAAGGTTTGACCTTAACCCTAGACAGAAAAGTGCTTATCATGGACACTGAATTTCTTTCGAATCTATCTAAGCCTAATGCATGAGAAGGAAGAGTAACAGAAGTACCTTTTAACCGACGTTTGTCCCTGCACGCTCCAAGTTGCGCTCCAATCCTTTGCTTCTCGTTGATGTCTGTGGACAAATCAAGATAC
>ML781018.1:384415-399628 GCA_009831015.1 Picea engelmannii | reverse complement strand
CAGCAGCTTGCAAAAGAATGTAGAAGGCAGCAAAAGCTTGAGAAAGACAGCTGGAACAGAAGCTGAAACACAGTGCTGAAACATAGATGCTGAAACACAGTGCTGAAACTCAGTGCTGAAACACAGATGCTGGAACACAGATGTTGGGATATAGAAGCTGAAACACAGTGCTGAAAGTGACGGATCTTATGCTGAAACACGGTGTTGCAGCAGCTGAAACTAAGTGTTGTTATATATGCTGAAACACAGTGCTGTAACAGTTGCTGAATCACAGTCTGTTACACATGCTGAAACATAGTTTGTAACATACGCTGAAACACAGTTTTGTTAAAAATGCTGAAACACAGCGTTGGAACAGATGCTGAAATTTAGTGTTGGAAATTTTGCTGAAACAACGATGGATCTTATGCTGAAACAGTGATGCATCACACTTTGTAACTGAAATTGTGGCTCTGCCACCCCTCTAATAAAAACTATAACCATTTTCGTTAAAAAAAAAAAAAATGAAAAATGAAACCCCTTTCACATATAAGACGAAACAACGAGACAAAAAAGTGTTGATTGCAACATTTGTGAGTACATGCCACTTCCTTACTTAACATTTCATATTTGTTGTGACTTTTACCTTTTACTTAATTTAAGGTGTTAACATATAGAGAATTGCCATCTAAATATGATCGACATTGGATTAAGTATGGGTTATGAATATATGTTGGAGTATCAAGGGTTAATTGAACAATGTGTAAGTAGGTATAATGGTGTTTTACTTCCCTTATTTTATAATTAATGGAACAATAAGAAATCTTTAATTATATATGTGTTTTGTCATGTTGTATAAACTCGTAGGAAACAAAGTATGAAGTGGAGCCGACATAAAATATGTTGAGAGACAGCATGAGGAATGGCTTCGAAAGAATATGTATTGTTTATAAATTACTCATTTCTATGGTACACTATGATTTATGTAATCATGGATATTATGTTATAAATGTGGATACACTCATTACAATTTATTTCTATGTTTGTAGATGGAACATGAAGAGGCAGAGCAAACTCAAGCCAATCAACAAAACATTCGACCAAATAACGCAAGTATAATATCCCCTGTAGCCAATGAAGGAATGAGGGATGCAAGAAGTTCAAGCAATGATAGCAGTCGGGGTGATGAATGATGATCAATATAATTGAATGTTACACATTGTATCTTTTGAGATGTTTCTTCACGAAAACCATACATTTTGTTTAATGTGTACATAGTGTCCCAATTAGATGATGGCAGGCTGTAACAATTATTTATTGGCATTTTGATTATAACAAACCTTTATATTGTCTCATTTTGTATAATAAAAGGTCCTTTATTCATACATAATAAAGCAAGTTTCTTATTATGTTGCATTGTCTAGTGTCACAAATATTTAATTTTCAATTAAATATATGGATGATTTACATTGTTACAATAAATAAAGGTGTAATCCATTGGTATATTTGTTAAAATATTACAATATATTAATCCAGTGATTATATCTAATGCAAAAATTAAAATGTAAAAATCAATATTATTATAAAATATATATTGGTTTTTAGTTATTAATTGATTTTTTTTCAAAAATCAAGAAGTGGCATTTGCATACCCGCAACGTGGATAAATTCAACATTGAAACATATTGATGCATTGCATTCATTTGAATGTGGTGCGACATGTGCATATTTACACAACATTGTGTTTAAATTAATGTTATGCATCGATGCTATATACATGAACAAGTGCACCAATTCTATATACATGAAGAAATGCATTGGTGTTATATACATGAGCAAACACACTAGTGCTAATAATTGTAATAAGAGCAAGTCTAATGTTTCTAAAGACAAAAAGAACACCACTCCCTTCAACAATATCAGTATCATTGTCATGACTATTATTATTATTGTTAGAATACTTTATGGTGCACAATATGGTATATGCATTGGTGCTTTAAAAATATATAACACACATTGGTGCTTTCTAAATATATGATATATGCACCAGTGCTTTAAAAATATATAATATGCATTGGTGTTTATTGACTATGAGCACACCAATGCACCTTAACAATGTAAATGCATCATAACAAAAAATGTCTATTTGATATGTAAACTACCATGGATATGGATATTCCATCAAAATAGTTCATCGGAATATATCTTACAATATTCTGAAAACGCTTATTATATTGTGTTTTACTTAGATTCATATTTAATGTTACTAGCTTAATGCATGAAATACTAAATAAACTAAAACTGAAATGAGACAAGCAAATAACACACTATCCACACATTTAAAATATCATGTACCATGAGAAAACCCAATATTGAAAAAACCCAACTAGAAGGTGAGGCTTATGCTCTGCTCTTTTCTTCTCAGTTATAAAATACAAATACAAAGAAAAGAGCATTCACTATGGAGTTTCCATGAACACTGTGGCCATTATGGATGCTACAAGATTTTCTAATTCCTCTGTTATGCTTCAATATCTGACTCCCAAATGTTATCCTCAACTATGGAACAATAAACAATACAATAAGAATGGAACCTTTTCCTTTCCTAGTGGCCCAATATTTAACATAGGATGATAGTCTTCTAGGGTTAGGGTTAGGGTTTTGCATGCCTCAACCCCCAATTACTGTTAGTGTTTTGGACTCTCTAAAATCTTCTTGAAAGTCCACATGTGTGAGTAATGGAAGCCAATGTGGCATCCACTCGGTACCATAGTGGTCAACAAGATAGGTCAACTTGCAAGAGGAATAACTTCTGCATACAAAGTCTTATTGAGGTGATCTTCATGTCATTGGAAATATCTTGAAGTGTAGAACAATTTCAATAGGATAAAGCTTGGATAACAAAGTTTCAACCATAAAAACAACCATTTAAGGCATTTAATATGATCTAAAAGGTTTTGGACCCCAAATCTCAAAAGCATGACCTGCTCCTAAAATGGGCCCTGCAAGCGAATAGCTCCAATTGTTCCACCCAAAAAGTACCAAAATAGATGATCCATTCTAGATCATACCTCCCAATTTAGGAAGGATTTTAGTCCCAATAATATTTTACTGGAGGAGGTGACAAATTTTTTCCTCTACCTTCTCCCTGATGTGTCACTTGACCTTGCCTAGAATTTGTCCTTTCAACCTAATCTGCTAGATTTCATGCTACACCTATTTGGTTATGTTGGACTTCCTTTGAAAATCTATATCTTCTACTAATTTTGCTTGAGAATTTGGTGTTAATTCATCTATGGTAGGTAAGACTTGGTCATTAATTTCATGGTCTAACATGGGAGGCTTGTAGAGTTTCATGTTTTTCACATTTATTGCTAAGTAAATGCGCATATATGGGGGTAGATTGAATCTATAAGTATTATCACCCACCTTTTCCATCACTTCAAAGGGACCATAGCATAGAACCTTGATATTATTACAATCCTTTCCTTATTTAGATGTAACCAAACTCTATCTCCCACCTTGAATGTTTTACTCATTTATGTGTTGATCATGTTAGGCCATGTAATTTTCCTATGACTTCTTCAATGTATCTTGTACTTGCAAATGGATCTACTTGATCTTGTCAATGAATTTTCCAACCTTCAATTTGTTTCATATGGTGTCTTAACTCACTCCTCTTTGATGTCCATATACAACATATAAAGGAAAAGGTGGTAAATACCCAAAGCAAGTTTGAAAATGGGGCTTACTAGTAGAAGTATGGACTACTTTGTTATAAGAGTGTTGAATATAAACCAAATTTTCAGCCCAAGTCCATGTATGCTTCTAATTGTAACCCTTCAAAAGTTGAACCAATGTCATATTCACTACTTTTGTTTGCCCATATGTTTGTGGATCAAAATTTGTGGATCTTTTCAACTTAGTATCCATATTCTCCCAAAGTGTAATCCAAAAGGCATGAAGAAATCTAGTATATCTATCTTAGATGATGCTCCTTGGTATCCCAAAATGCACACAAACCTTTTCAAAGAACATGTTTGTTGCATATTGTCCCTTGATGGTATTTTTACAAGCCATGAGAATGCACATCTTACTAAACCTATAAACAACCACAAACATGCAGTCATGTCCCTTCCTTGTTCTTATAAAACCACCCATAAAAATCCATGGAGATGCTCTCCCATGATCTAGTAGGTACGGGTAGGGGATGGTATAAATCTTGCTTTCTATTAGTAGGCTTGTTGGTACAAACAAGTATGCATCCTCTAATAAATTGAGCTAAATATTCTTTCATTCTAGGCCAATACGCATACCCATGTAAGTTGGCCATTGTCTTCCCAACACCAAAAAATGCCCTACAACTTTGGAGGTGTGAGCCTATCTAATAAGATGCAATATTACACTTGTAGGAACACAAATATTGCCTATATTGTAGAGAAACCCGTATTGGATATCATAGTCAGCTTTACCATCACCTTCTTCTACACAAACTTGGCCATGTAGCTATCGAAACGCCTCTTTGAAGTCCTCATATTTTTTCTATGCCTTTTTGTATGCATAATGGGTGAAAGTCTCCATGTGCATAAGAGTTCCCAAAGCTATGGTATTCAATGTGGTTGGCCTTGAAATCATGTCTACCAACTTATTAGTTCTACCCTTTTTATATTTGATGATTAGATGAAATTGATATAAAAACTGCATCCACTTGTAGTGCCTAGTTTTTTGAAGGTTACTCTAGGCTTGCAAATATTCTAGTGGCTAGTGATCAGTGTGGATGATGGTCTCCTTTCTCATAAAATAGTGCTTCCATTTATTAACAAATTGAACTAGAGCATAGATTTTCTTTTCATATCAACTTACCTCCCTGCATTAAGACCTCTCCCATAACATATCCACTTGCATATGTTTCTAGTTTCAAAGTCTTCTATAAATTAGGGATTACAAGAACTAGTGCTTGAATGATATTTCATTTCAGTGCATCAAAATATTTCTATTGGTTATTTCCCCATGGGAAACTATTATCACTCATTGTTATGGCATGGAGTGGTGCAGTCACAACTAAAAAGGATGTTATAAACTTGCTATGATACCCCAAAAAAACTCCTAACTTTAGTGACATTAGTAGGAATTGACCACTTGAGGATGGCATCCATATTTGTGGGATCTATCTTGAGTTCCCCCCCACCAATCGCATAGCCCAGATACAACAATGAATGCTTTTTCAAAGTCTCTAACACATGCATGAGATGTGAGATATGTTCTTCTTGGGTATATCTATAAACCAACATACCATCTAAGTACACTATTACAAATGAATGTAGAAAGGGATGGAATACATCATTAATCAAAGGTATAAATGTAGTTGGTGCATTACATAAACCAAAAGGCATTACTAGCCATAAATATAGACCCTGCCTTGTCTTGAATGAAATATTCCAAGTGTCTTGTTATTTAACTTGTATCTAGTTGTATCCCAATTAAGATCCGACTTGGTGAAGTACTTGGCATGATATAATTGATCTAGTAAGTCATTGACCCTAGGTAGAGGGTATAAATTCTTGATGGTGATCTTATTCAAAGCTCCATAGTCAATACACATTCTCCAAGTCCCATCCTTCTTAGGTACTATGATAATAGGTGACCCACAAGGTGAGGTGATTACTACATTACTACATTTTTTCCTCACTTCATCTTCTTCCTAGATGGATTTCTTGTATAACCCAATGTTTAGAAATGGGGATTCAAGCCACAACTGTATCACGTGATCCACTTCCCTCTTATGTGGTAACCCTTTAGTATCTTATAACACTTCTCTATATGCTCACAAAATATCCTCCAAATGATGTCTATGTTCTTTAGTAAATCCCTCTAAAGATGCCTTTACTTTTACCGATTCACTCATGGTTGATTCTCTCTTAATAAGAGTAATACAAACTTCGTACTAGAACTAAGAAATTTATTATCTTCATTGGCACTTATTAGAGAGATGATATCAGATTTACCTTTATGTGAATTGATTATGGACTTCACATCCTTCATCAAGTGGTACCATTTTTTTCTCCTCGTGAATAGTACATCCCTCATTTACATGTAGGGGATTCCAAACACTACACCACACACATCAAGTGGTACTATATCTACCTCCAATTCATCAATATATTTTTCACTAATAACAAATTTGATCTTACACGACTTAGTGACCATGTGCTCTACATCCTTATTTACCCATCCCAATGGATATGGGTGAGGATAGTCATGAATTTCCAATCCAAGCTTATTGACTAGATATTATACTATGAGGTTGTCCTACGAACCAAAATCAAATAGAGCATCCACCTTTGTCTTCTTGACCTAGATCTTAATATGGAATATTTTAGTCATCTCATTCTCTTCCTTGGGATGGAGGCTACCTCTTTATGCATTATGGTGCAGATAATATTTTCATATACATCTGAGTTTCTTTCTACCTGGTTGCCTAAATCCACTACTAGCATGTCCTTCTTCTTGGAATCCTTCTTGTGGTTATTTAGATTCATCTATGGATTTAGCTTCCAATACATATATTCGATGTGACCATCAATATTACAATGGTTACAATCGTTATTTGGACCCTTTCATTGATGTGCAATGGTCGTTGTCTCTTTATCCTTTCCTTTCCAATTCTTCTTTCCCTCCTTGGAAGCATCTTAGTGGTGTTTTTTCTTGGAACCACTTGGTTTTCCTTTATTCTTACCCATATTCTACAAATATTGTTCTTTCTCACAGGCCTCATTAACTATCCTAGGTTTAAAGATTATCGCTTTCCTCTATAAATGACTATGTAGACCACCATGATACTTGAGGAGTACATCCAAGTTCTTAAAATATATACTCAACATAATGCACATTTTTTCTAAAATCAATTGTGTACTCTTACACACTTTTCTCGTCTTCTTTCGAAAGTAATGCCAACGGATCCATTGGTCCTCTTCATACCCAATAGGGTAGAACTAGGAATTAATGATGGTTTTAAACACCTCCCACTTAGACGTTACTAGGGGATCACCCTCTAGTATAAGCACCTTTGTGTGACTTTCCCACCAAGTTTGGGCACGACCCTCTAACTTACATTAGGAAAATGAAACCTTTTTCTCTTATGTTGTGTTATGAACACTGAAATAAACTTATAAATCTTCCAACCATTGATTCAACAACATCGATCTTACCTTGGTAGGTTTTGATGTCCACTTTTTCTTCCACTTTAAATAGAGATTAGGAAGAAGTGATCACATTGGAACTTGGTCTCTCTTTCTCTAGCCTTTTTTTTTACTCCTTCTCTGAGTCTTTATTTCATCCGATTTCTCATCTGATCCAAATTATCAGTTAGAACCACCAAAATCTATAAAAGGTCCAAACTTGTTCTCTAGAGCTACCATGAGAATGACCATGTTGTGATAGATGTCAATGACTTGTGCTTACAACTCTGAAAATCTCTCTTCTAACTCATCTCATGGATTGTTGTTATTGTACTCATCTTCCATGGATAGGGTTTTGAGACTCATTTTTTACACCACTTCCTAGATATTTCAACTTCCCACAAAACCCCAAAGAAAACTACTTTGATATCAATATGACTTTGTAAATTGTCGTGGATATTCTATTGGAAGAGTTTATCATGAAAAATCTTACAATATTCTTAAATCTCTTATTATATTGCGTTTTACTTAGATTTTGAATTTAATGATACTAGCTTAATGCATGAAATATTAAATAAACTAAAATCAAAATGAAAGAGAGAAGAAAATAACGTACCATCCACACAATGAACACAAGGTGTACCCTAGTAAAACCCAATACATGGAAAACCCAACTAGAAGTCAAGGCCTCTGCTCCGCTCTTTTCTTCTCAGTTATGAAATGAAAATACAAAGAAAGGGCTCATTATGGAGTCACCATGGAAATTATGGCCAATATGGATCCTACAATATCTTCTACTTCCTTTGTTATGCTTCAATACCTGCTTCCATATGCTATGCTAAACTATGGAACAATAAAAAATATAATAAGAATGGAACCCCTTGCTTTTCTAGTGGCCTAACATTTAACATAGCTTGATAGTCATCTAGGGTTAGGGTTAGTGTTTTTTGATAGGTAAATTGTTGTGGATATTCCATTGGAACAATTCGTCATAACATATCTTATAAATAACTGAATCTTTATTATTAAGGTTATTTTTCCTTTAGATTTCCAGAATATTTAGTTACTGTTTTTTCTGCTTATGCATGAAATAGAGAAAATGTGAAAAATAAAGAATAGTAAAACACAATCACACCATTCACAAATAAACACAAGATATGACTTGGGAAACCCAATACGAGAGAAAACCCAACTAGAAGGTGAGGTTGCTCTGCTCTCTTTTCTCTAGTATAGAAATGATGCAAGTACAAAGAAAGAGGCACTCTCTATGGAGTTTCCTTTGACATGTGGCCTATATCGGTGCTACAAAATATCTCCTCCTATGTTATGCTCATAGAATACCACTCTCATATTCTTTTCTCATCTATGGAACAAGATACAATGCAAAATAATGGCCCCTTCTCCTCCTAGTGGACTAGTATTTAACATAGCCCGATACCCTTCTACGGGTAGGTTTTTGACTTCCTCAACCCTCAATTGTGATAGGTTTTTGGACCTTCTAGAATCTTCTTGAAATTATAAACATGGCTAGCCCCATATGTGTGAGTAACAAGGAATGATGTGGCATCCTCTCGTACCATAGTGGTCAACATGGTAGGTCAACTTGCGAGAGGAATAACTTTTGCATATGAGCTCTGATTGACATAATTTTTGCATTGTTGGAAAGAAATCGATGTGTATAATAGCGTTAGGAGGTCCAAGCTATTTAAAGAAATTTTCAACCCCCAAAAATGTCGTTTGATGCCTCAAAATGGCCTCGAAAGGTTCCAGACCCCAATTTTCCAAACTAGGACCTGCCACTAAAATGGCCCTGCAAGCTTATTCCTCCAAAATTTTCCACTCTGAAAGGATCCAGATAGATGAAAAACAATAAAATGATCCAATCCAGATCATGCCTCCCCATTTAGGGAGGATTTTGGTCCCCAAAATATTTACTGAATGAGGTGAGGAAATTTTCCCTCTACCTTCTCCTTGGAGTACCACTTTTCTTTCCCTGGAAGTTGTCCTTTCAACCCAATCTGCCAAAGGTCATGTTGCCCTTTTCTTGTAGTTTTGGACCGCTTCTACAAAACGGTGTAATCTACCAACTCTTCCTGAGCATCTGGTGCTAACTCCTCTATGGAAGGTAGGACCTTCTCCTCCTCCTGATCCAACATGGAAGGATCATAGAGTTTAAGATTCTCCACATTCACTACTGAGTAAATGTGCATGTATGGGGGTAGACTAAGTCTGTAGGAATTATCTCCGACCTTTTCCAATACCTCAATAGGGCCATACTGCAGAGAATTGATATTCTTACCATGATCATGTGGCCTTTACTTATTCAATTGTAGCCATACTCTATCTCCCACTCTAAATGTTCTCTCTATTCTTTGTTGATCATGCCTAGCCTTGTACTTTTCCTGTGACTTCTTCAGTGTCTCTTGTTCTTGCAAATGGATATGCCTGATCTTCTCAACAATTTTTTCTTCTATTAATGCATCTCATGTGAGGTCCTCCCTCACTCCTCCTTGTTTTCCATATACAACATCTAAGGGTGAAGGTAGAAAATACCCAAAGCAAGTTTCAAAAGGTGACTTACCAGTATAAGTGTGGACTGGTCTACTATAAGAGTGTTATATGTAGATCAAATTTTCATCCCAGGTCTTCAGATGCTTCTTATTGTAAGCCCTCAAAATTTGGACCAAAGTAATGTTGACTACTTATGTCTTCTCGTTTCCCTATGGATGGAATGTTGTAGACCTCTTCAACTTAGTGTCCATCTTCTCTCACAATGTAGTCCAAAATGCACTGAGAAATCTGGTATCCCTATCTGATGTGATGCTCCTTGGTAGCCCAAAGTGCACTCAAACTTGTTCAAAGAACAAGTTTGTTGCTTCACGTCCCTTGATGGTCTTTTTACAAGGCATGTGAATGCACATTTTGTTGAACCTGTAAACTACCAAAAATAAATAGTCATGTCCCTTCCGTGTGGTTGGTAAACCTCCCATAAAATACATGGAAATTCTTTCCCAAGGTCAAGTGGGTACAAGAAAGGGATGGTATAGACCTTGCTTCCTATTGTTTGTCTTGTTGGTACAAAAAAGTATACATCCTCTAATATATCGTGCTACATCTTCTTGCATTATGGTCCAATACACATACCTTTGTAATTTGGCAACTGTCTTTCCAACACCAAAATGTTATCCAACCTTGGAGGTGTGAGCCTCTATGATAAGTTGCAATCATTCAACTTTAGGAACACAAAACTTGTCAATCTTGTAGAGTAAACCATTCTATAAATGATAGCCATCCTTTCCATCACCTTCTTCTATATAAATATGGCCCTATAGTTGTTGAGACACCTTCAAGTCATCATCTTCTATGTATGCCTCTTTGTATGCATCATGGGTAAAAGGCTTCATGTGCATCAAAGTTTCCAAAGCTGTAATCTTGGATGTGGGTGGCCATGAAAGCATGTCTACCAACTTGTTTGTGCTACCCTTCTTTTACTTGATGACTAGATGAAATTGTTGTAAAAACCACATCCACTTGTAATGTCTGGTTTGTTGTAGCTTACTCTAGGCATGCAAATATTATAGTGCCTGGTGATCTGTGTGGATGATGGTCTCCTTTCCCATCAGATAGTTCTTCCACTTTTTGATAGCTTGTACCAAGGCATAGATCTCCTTGTTTTAGGTAGGGTATTTGAGAACCGCCCCATAAAACACTTTAGAATGATAGCAGACGGGCCTTCCTCCCTACATCAATATTGCTCCCATGGAATACCCACTTGCATTTGTCTCCACTTCGAAGGGATTTTGCAAGTTTGGTAGTGAAAGCACTAACTCTTGATTGGTCTTTCTTTTCATCTCATCAAAGGCCTTCTGTCAATTATTCCCCCACTAGAAACTCTTACCACTGGTTATTATGGTGTGGAGTGGTCACTGGTGTAACTACCATTTAAAATGAAGCTATGAACTTCTGAAAGTATTGTGTTGTCCCAAAAAAACTCCTAAATTCAGTGACATTTGTAGGGACTAGTCATTTCATGATGGCCTCCATATTTGCAAGATCTATCTTGAGCTCCCCTCCACCAATCACATACCCCAAATACACCAAAGACTGTTAAGAAAACTCACATTTCTTGAGATTGGTCAACAGCTGGTGATTTTTTAGAGTCTCTAACACCTGCATAAGATGTGATATGTGTTCCTCCCAAGTAGCGTTATAAACCAGTATATCATCCAAATAAACAATAACAATGAATCTAGATAGGGGCATACAACATCATTCATTAGTCTCATAAATGTAGCCAGTGTGTTGTATAAACTGAATCACATAACCAACCACTCATACAAACCTTGCCTTTCCTTGAAGGAAATATTTCAAGTATATTCTTCTTTAACTCATACTTGGTGATATCCCGACTTCCAATCCAGCTCAGTGAAGTGCTTGGCATGTTGTAGTTGGTCCAACAAATCATTGATCCTTAGAAGAGGGTATTGATTCTTCGGTGTAATCTTGTTCAATGCCTTGTAATTGATACACATTCTCCAAGTCCCATCCTTCTTAGGCACAATTATGATGGGTTACCCACAATATGAGGTACTTGGTGGAATCACACAATGCTCCAACAACGGTTGCAACTACTTCTTCACTTCGTTTAATTCTAGAACAAACTATCTATACAACCCAATATTCAACAATGGGTAGTCTGGAAATAACTGTATTTTGTGTTCCACATCCCTCTTGGGTGGTATCCCTTTAGTCTCCTTGAAAACTCCTTTGTATCCCTGTAGAAACTCCTCCAATTGATTTTTTTTGTTCTTTAGTACACCCCTCTAGGGATTCCTTTACTCTCATTGAATCATCATCGGACTGATTTTCTCTCAAGAAAAGAAAAACATATTTCTTACTAGAACTAATCAACTTAATGGCTTGGTTGGCACTTACCAGTGAGATCTTTGACTTTCCTTTATGTGCGCTAATGATGTAGGACTTCCCATCCTTGATTAGTTAGTATTGGTTGTCTCTATGCATGAATATTGCATCCCTCATATACATGTAGGGGCTTCCAAACACTACTCTACATACATCAAAGGGTACTACATTCAATTCCACTTCATCAATAAAATCAACACTTACAACAAATTTAATCTTACACAGTTTCCTTACCTTTATCTCTACATCCTTGTTTACCCAACCCAATGGATAGGGGCTAGGATGATTGTGAACCTCCAATCCAAGCTTGTAGACCAAATTTGTTACTGTGAGATTAGCCTCTGAACCAGAGTCGAACAAAGCATCTATCTTGGTCTTCTTGACTTGAATCTTGATTTGGAAGAGCTTGGTCATCTCATTCTCTTCCTAGTGATGAAGGCTACTTAGATTCACCTCCTTTTGCACAGATGTACAGACAATATTTTCATCCACATGTGAGCTACTTTCAACCTGATTTCTCGAACATGTGGCTAGAAGGTTCTTTTTCTTTCTGTCCTTCTTGTGGCTCTGTGGGTTTATCTATGGATGTAGTTTCCAACATTTTCCTTGGTGTGGCCATCAAAATTGTAATGATTTCAATGGTTTTCAGGATCTTTTCACTGGTGTGTAGTGTATGATGTCTTCTTATTCCCCACCCTTTTCAACTTCTTCTTCCCCTCCTTGGAAGCTTCATGGTGCTATTTTTTCTTCGAACCACTTGGTTTCCCCTTATTTTGTCCTATGCTTTCTAGGTATTGTTCCTGTACACATGCCTCATCCACTATCCTTGGCTTGAAGAGCATCACCTGCTTTCATAGATGATTGTGTAAACCCCTCATATACTCGAGGAGTACATCTAGGTTCTTGGGAGAGATACCTACTATGATGGCCATCTTTATAAACCCAGTGGTCTACTCTTGTACACTCTACCCCTGCCTCTACCTGAAGTAGTGCCATCGGATCCATTGGTCCTCTACTTACCCAATATGGTAGAATTGGGACTTGAAGAGGGTTTTGAAATCCCCCCACCTAGTTACTAGCGGATCACCCTTCAACCTAAGTGTTTTTGTGTGGCTTTCCCACCAGGTTAAAGCATGACCCTCTAACTTCAATCTAGCAAATGAAATATTTCATGAATATTACATCCCTCATATACATGTAGGGGATTCCAAACACTACTCTACATACATCATGGGGTACTACATCCAATTCCTCTTCATCAATAAAATCAACACTTACAACAAATTTAATCTTACACAGTTTCGTTGCCTTTATCTCTACATCCTTGTTTACCCAACCCAATGGATAGAGGCTAGGATGATTGGGAACCTCCAATCCAAGCTTGTAGACCAAATCTGTTACTGTTAGATTAGCCTATGAACCAGAGTTGAACAAAGCATTTATCTTGGTCTTCTTGACTTGAATCTTGATTTGAAAGAGCTTGGTCATCTCATTCTCTTCCTAGTGATGAAGGTTACTCAGAGTCACCTACTCTTACGTTGCGTATGAAACATTTTTCTTCCCAACTAGTTCATTTACCTCAGGACTTCCCCACAATCACCATGTCTTGTTCTAATGTTGTAGAAAGACAACTAAAGATCCAAATAGCCCATGGTAGCATTAAAAACTGATTTGGAACTATCACACACTTGACACATTCAATTTTTCCTTAAAAGACATCAATTTCACCCTAGGGATTAAAGAGCAATTGTGCTTGGGCACTAAAACACGTATGGGTATGCTACTTCACCAACACTATTGGTTTGGGTTTGGGACCAACAAAAATACTTTTAGAGGCATTGCACACTACCACGAGATTCTAGGATAAATCTGGGTTTGAAATAGCATTCCTCATACTCATTCACCCCTAAAATAATTGGCCATATTACCTATTTAATTTCCATATCATTATTGATGGGGAATCATTGATTCAATTCTTTGCTTTGCATGAATTGGTTTCTGGCTTATAATCTTGTTGTGCAGAGCATTGAAGAGATCACCTACATGCCTCTCTTTCCCTATCCCTATCATCTCATTTATTACATTATCATTCTTGTCATTTAAATGATTGCATGTATTTTAAATCAAAACAAAGAATTTTTGAGCTAATATGTATTTCACTTGTTTGGTTGTTAAATGTCAAATCAATTTGTTTCTTTGTTGATTATGGTGGTAGATATACTCTCTTATCATGTTCCCCTCTCATAATTTCATTACTTTAGTTATCAAAATCTTAAGAGAGTCTAGGGGGTTATCATGATTATGTTATAGAGAGTTTCTCATTGTGCAAGTTTGAACATAGTTACCAACTTAATGAGAACTGTGACCTCAAAACAAGAACTCTAGCCCTTAAAACCCATATTTTTGCATAAAAAACATGAAAATCAACCCCCAAATAAAAAAGTGGTGCTATCGGTAGCACCTTTTTTGCAACCAAGTCAAAATTACAACATTTTTCAAGCATGGGCTTATATGATCAAATGGTTGCTCAAAAAAACTTTAAAATCAACCCCCAAATCAAAAAGTGGTGCTACAGATAGCAACATTTTTTGTAACTGGGTCAAAATTACAATTGTTTTCAAACATGGGCTTAAAGGATCAAATGGTTGCTCAAAAAATTTTTAAAATCAACCCCCAAATTAAAAAGTGGTGCTACCGGTAGCACCAGTTTTTCTAACCGGATCAAAATTACAACTTTTTTCAAGCACGACGTTAAAACATGAAATAGTTGCTTAGAAAAACCTTAAAATCAACACCTAAATATAAACATGACGCTACCTAAAGAAAAATATTTTTTTCCAAACATTAAAATTGCAGCTAATTACAACCTAATTAAAACTGTGGCCTTGACAACAAATCCCTACACAAATAAAAAACCCAAAATTGGATCCTAAATGGTCTCTTGAAAATTTATTTACTAACTTTTTTTTTCTTAAATTTACATTAAAAATTAAATGGAGAAAATCTTCACAAATATATATATTTTTTAATGAAGTCAAAAACACATTAGAAAAAATATATTCAAAACCCAAATTAAGAAAAAAAAAATAAAAATTAAAGAAACTTAACAAAATGGTGAAAAACAAACATAAAC
>ML781018.1:369997-384246 GCA_009831015.1 Picea engelmannii | reverse complement strand
AAAAAAACAAAATTCAATAAAATATTAAAAAAAAAAACATCTAAAATAAAAAAAATATTTTACAAAATTACTAATATTTCATAAACTAAAAATTTATTTTAAAAAAAATTGAAAAAAAAATTAAAACAATACATTTCATTTACAAATAAAAAAAAAATCAAATCTTTCTATTATATGTAACTATATAAGTTATATAGTTACATATATATTAACATTTGATTTTTTTAGATATTTATGAACTCGTTTTTGTTTAAATTTTATTTTTTTAATTTAATTTTTAATTAAAAATAAATAAATGGTGTACAACATTTTTAACATTGGATGAAGCATGAATATGATTAAAAACACCATTGAATATGTATATATATATATATATATAGAGAGAGAGAGAGAGAGAGAGAGAGAGAGAGAGTTTGAAAATAGATGAAAAAAAACGGTTGAAATTTTTTTTTTGAAAATTTTGAAAATAATTGAAAAAACAAGCATTTAAAAAAAAAGTGGAAACCTTATGTATCAAAAAATTTAAAATATCAAAAAACCACCTAAAAAGAGAGGGGGTGCTACCGGTAGCACCATTTTTAAAAACGGAGTAAAAAACTTGACCCCCCCCAAAAAGAGAACCTCGTTCAGTTGATAACTATATTTTTGATGATTAGGTGCAAATTGGAGAGATAAAGAGGATGAAGACTAAAGGGATATAAAATGTTTTCCTTCAAAACACCTCGAAGTTTGCATGAATAAAGAGTGAAGCCATTGCCAAGAAAGCTCCATGCCTAAGGGAGAATGGAAGTAGAGAGGACAACAAATAAATTTGAAGCAAACATACAAGTGTTGGATAATATTAAAGCCAATGCACAAGTGTCAAAAGTGTTGAGCATGGATTAAGAATAGAAGCCAAGATTTTCCCATATTTTTTTAATTCTCAGTTGTGTGAGAAATTTGTAATTTTTATTTTTATTGAAGTTTATTCTAAAAAGTATTTGAAAAGTTAAAGTGGGGATAAACAAATATGTAATGAAGTGAGAGCTTGAGAAGATCAAAGGTCGTTGAGGGTTATAAAGAGTCGAGAAATTGGAAAGCCAAGAACCACAAACTAAACTTATAAATTAAGCCATTGCCTTCAAGCAAAGGGTTCTCTTTTGGGTATTGTAAGCTATCTTCATATAAAGAGACTAATGTTAGTTGGTGTGTTTATACTCTTCCAGAGTTGTTTGTTGCGGACTATTATCTCATCTCCCAGTTCTCTTAGTGCTTGTAGATGTGAGGATTCTAACTTGTGAATTATTCTATTGTTAGGGTGTGTATTCTTACTTATCTTATGCTTTCTAAAAAATTATATAAAATATGGAGTTCCTGGGTAACTTGTAGATTATTCTTGATTTCTTGAAATATTTGTTTACTCGTGTACTTTAGTTAATGGACTATTCTCCTTCTTATTATATCTTTAATCATGTTTCATTTTAGCTTGGATACTAACTAGTTTTGTGATAGGGAAGTGAGCTTGGCATTTGAATTGTTTCACTCTAGGAGAGAGTTCAGGTGGTATGGCTCATGTTTATTTTTGATAGAAGTGGTGGACTAATCTCTTGATTATTGGTTGCATTTCTAAATCTTGTTTTGTTTATCCTTTAATTAGGATTTCATTAGTTGCATCTTGCATTTTAGCATATTAAATTGTTGCATTTCATTCCCGCATTCACCCCACCTTCATTTGCAATTCTACTTTTTAGATTAATTAGTTTATATTAGATTAAATATATAAGAGAGCATAATAGAACATCTTACCTTGCATGTGAGAATCTATCCATAACAAAAGGGATTTTCATTTCAATGGTGGAAGGGATAATTGGGATTCTTTCTACAAAACTTTCAAGACATGACACTCAAATGTTAGTCCACCCATGCACCAAAGTCTGTCACCAATTCAGATGAATAAGAAAGTTGGTTCACTGCGAAGTTCACAGTTCCAATAGACTACCCTACCCTCCTCCAAGGTTTCACAACCATCGATATGGGATAGAGGAAAAATATACAAGAGTTTGGTGCCTATTTAAAAAGAATTAATGATTGAAATAAAAAAAAATCAAATAAACACACGCTAATTTGCAAATATTAATGTAACAACAATAAAAAAAAGAAAGGAATAACTAAAAAATTGATCAAGGTGAGTATCGGTGGCCACCCACCTATTCCAACTGGCTCAAAATAGTCTTCTGGCGACTTACTATTTTTAGCAACTTTTTGGTTCCTAAACTTTTGGGGCCATTTTGAGGGCCTAAATGAAGTTTTTTTGGGATCAAGCACCTCAATGATAGCCGAAGGATCTTATTAAGCCCCCAAAATGAATCTCCTCAATGATACCTTTCCAACGAGCTATCGTGCACCCCAAATGGAGATCGTATGCCAAAGTTACACCCCCGAGAAGTTGATACACTAAACTACCCAAAACGGGGTCCACAAAATTGTTGGCTTTTCATCTTTCGGGGTTAGGGTTTTGGATTTTCTTTAGGTTAAAAAGGCCTTTAGACCCTCATTGTAATCATCTTCTTGCGAATGTGAGTATCCGTCACATCTCTTCTCAGAGATAAGTTGTCACCATTCTAGCGTGTCTTTCATTATGTATTTCTACAATTTTGTACATTTCGCTCATTAATAGAAATTGTGTATCACTGTATCTTTGTGTTTATGGTTGCATCTCTGATATATTTTTTTTATATTATTGGATATCTGAGATATCTCTGTACATTTCTTTATTATATCCCCGCTTTCATTTCGTGTCGAAAATAATCTGGATCAACAATACACATGGAATTGTTGTGAATTTCAAGCTTTACTCATAAGTGGTTGTATACATATTGGTAGCAATCTCTACAAGGAGATGCATGATATGTTCATGTGCCTAATATATAACAAAAAACCATAAAAGAGGGAAAAATCCTTATTTATTTACATCCAATAAAAACGATCATCCTGGGAGATGAGGAGATAAAGGAAGGTAGAAGGCTAAGAGTTGGATGCTAAGGTGGTAACCGATAATAGAGGTCATTGATCGACTAAGAAAGATGATAGAGGCTTAGTCGAAAATGAAGTGGGACATAGAGGAAGGTTGTCGATGAGAGGACCATCAACATCGATGAAGTAGGGTTGTTGATGGAAGAACATCAATGAAGAAAGGTCATTGATGGGAGGACCATCGACATCATGAAGTAAGGTTGTTAATGGTGGGACCAACGACATTAACAAAGAAAGGTCATTTATAGGAGAATCAACAACGTTGATGAAATAAGGTAATCAACTAGAGGTCCATCGATGTTGAAGAAAAAGGCTTCTACCAGAGTTCTCAACATCAATGAAGGTGAATTTGTCATCGGTAACTCTTACAAAAGTTGTTCAATGGTTACCAAGAAGCCCATGATCAATGGAGTGATAGTAAATGAGGGCATGGTTGACAACAAGGAAGTGCACAATGCTAATGGTGAGGAAGTTCCTAGATCCAT
This sequence comes from Picea engelmannii, assembly GCA_009831015.1. Lineage (NCBI taxonomy): Eukaryota > Viridiplantae > Streptophyta > Pinopsida > Pinales > Pinaceae > Picea > Picea engelmannii. The sequence goes on along the minus strand of ML781018.1, from coordinate 380,749 downwards.
TTTCTTATGTTGGAGAGGAAAGTCCCCCATTGCATTAGTTGTTAGGTTCAACTGAGGAAACTTATATTGAATCTAGTTCTTGGTAAACCACTGTAACACCCTGTTTCCCCCAGTTTGTAAATATAACTATATTGGCCAAGTGACTATGGAAAACTCAATATGTGTGAATGTTTGATTTGATGGACCTTTCTATAAAAGGTCGATGAATGTAAATTGTGATATTTACTAGAAAATGGATAAGTGTTGCATGACTGCAGGAAGGGGGGGGGGGGTGTGCTAAGAGAGACCACGAATGCTATGGAAGAGATGGTGAAGGGGACCAGGAATGGTTGCGTTAACCTACACCAAACCAGTACCTTACTAGATTTAATTGCTTAGAACCATAACAGAACTCTGACTCATGAATGAATTACAGTCAGGCTGGTAGGTGGGAAGACCTCTTCAAGAGTTAATGAGGGGATGGGGCAAAACACCCATTTGTAAGGATTTCAGACCTGACCACAGTCTGGGAATTCGAGCCACATGCAATCTTGCTGATGAAGGCAAAAAAAGAGGGGTGGTGGGTAGGGGAAGACCTGTGAAGAGTGCAAAGGCGAGAGAATAGGCTCTCGGGTTCAAGGAAGAACTAAGAAATGAGCGTGTTTTGGTCGCAGGAAATGGCTAGCAAGGTTATGATATAAGATGATAAACGAGGTTGTTGAGTGACTGAAGAAATAATCAGACGGTCCTCCTTGCTTGGTATAGTGAAAACCGTTGCCAAGATCTCGTGGGAGGAGGAGAGTAACCTTCGTCCCTACTGTCGTTGAGTTGGAACAAAGGATTAAATCTCAAAGCATCGTGGTATAGCTCGGGGGTGGCCAATCGTGAATCTGTTAGGAGTGACTGAGCCTATGGTTGGGTGGAAACGAGCACCCGTTTTAGCAGTCGCAACATGTCTTCTGGTTCTAATAAGTGTTTACATGCTTTGTGCTTTGAATTGGGAATAATGGATGCATGCATGTATTTATGTATCTATAAATGATTTCCGTATTGAAATGGTTAAGTTATGTGTATGTGTTTGTCTTCTTGTGAACTTATACTTCTGCTTGATTTTCCATATGCTCCAGTTTAACCCTCGAAGGTATTTTTCCCAAGGAATTACCTCACAGTTCCAGAGTCAGAGCAAGCGTCTTGGAACTGCTACTGTCCTGTTAATTCCATGAGATTTCCCCGCCCTGTTTCAGAACTTAAAGTTCTGCGAACTAAGAAGGCGCTTCCTTCAAACCAGTAGTCTAAGAGACCTTAGGATCGCACACACGACCTTAACCAAATCTTGGCTAAGAGTAGAGTTTATAGCTTGAGATTCATCAGAGGGTTCATATGACCAGGGTCTAGGAACCCTGCACTAAGCCTAAGAGGAGCTAGCTCTTGATGGTTTTAGAGCTTCGGGAGCTCGAAGCCCTGAGATATCAAACTTCACATCTGTCAAAATTACACGAATGCCGAAGTCACGAAAGGTTGTGATTCGTTGATTTGGGGAGTCCATTGGGGCCCCTCCTCGATCGTCCGATCGTCCAATGGAAGGTTTCGCACATGGTACTTCGACGGAGTCCCCTCTCGGGAAAATGGAGTGGTAGTGAAGCCAAAACCTCCGAAGGTCGGAGCCACGAGGTGACCAGGACCGTTGATTCGGGGAACCTTTGGGTTCCTTCCTAACCATAAGATCTAGGCTGTAGTTAGCCTGGTGCTGACCAACCTCGGGAGATGTCTGCACCGCAAAACTCCTGAGTATCGAATCCCCGAAGCGATGAGAGCCGTAGATCTATGGGTCTACGTGTCTGAATCTCGACTATGAGATCTAAGGGATGTTAGAAGGCCGTCAGTCTGGAGTGACGTGGCACAGTGACGTCACCCAGGGTGACGTGGACCCATGATAGACGTGCCACATGTCACCTGGACTCGTGCGTATCACATATCCTATATACCTATTGGAACATGACACATGTCACCCCCCGATGAGGGCACGTGTCTTCCCTGGCCCTTCCACATGTCAGCTCGTGGTACGTGCCCGCCTAGCCAAAGGGGTTGGTGAAGTGACCAGGAGTCTGGGGCTTCGGGACTTCGGAGGGTCTGAGGTGTAGTATGGTAGAGAGACCGAAAGGCCCGAAGGCTGAAGCCTCGTGGCAAGTTTATGGAACTTCAGAAGTTTGAAACTTCAGGTGGTCTCATGAGTACATAGCAAGGAGGCGTGAAGCACCGAATTTCCTCCTTAGTTGATATATGAGAAATAGATTAAGTCCAATCACGGGATCGAATGGGAGGGGATGGTCTTCCACCGTGGAGGAGGGAACTTAGAAACAACACATGTGAGGTGGAGCCACGTGGGCCTCAACCAATGAACGTTTGAAGAACTTTGGGAAGCCATAATTTGCAACCCAAAACTCGGATTTGAGCATGGTAGCACTCATTAGAACGCTATAGATGAGTAGAAGAGGATAAAGACCTCGGATAGAGGATTTGAGATGTTAAGGAGAGAAAAATTTTGATACCCCATCCCTAGGAAAGTTACTTAGGGGTTGGGTATTTTACAAATGGTGTGGTCGAGTGTGTTACAACCACTTCCCGTATTATGTGGGTTACTTGACCTTAACAACTCAAGAGTGATATGGTTTGTGTTTGGGTATACTTCACTTAAATGTCCACTATTTGAACTATTGCAATAATTAATGTTTTTCAATCAAGATTCAACTTTGTTGGTGCCAAGTGCTCTAGTGTTTATGATGTGTCCAATAAAGGTGGAATGTATGGGTCGAGTAGTTCCATGTTGAAGAGAGGGGATAAACCAAGGTAGGTTGGAAGATTAAGCTCACAAGAATTATTTACCACACGCTTGGTGATGGTTGATGGCTAATAATGGAGTGGCCTAATTTCTTATTTGGTTCATTCAATATTTACTTCTACATCTGCAACCACACCTTGTACAAGTGTGACACTCGATGTTGTTTATATTTGGCACTAGACTTATGTAGAATCTCATGGATCAATAGTTGTGTTTGTTGGATCTACTCTACAAACCTAACACAATAAAAATTAAGAAATACTTAAATCCCTTTTTTATAAAAAGATTACATCTTCTAAATACATGACTTGTTCATAGCTTTTATAAGTTTTGTATCCACAATTATAGATATTTTTTTCTTTAATGTGAATTAAAAATAATTATTTTGTTTGAAAAATTATAAATACATTAAATCATTTTAAATAAATTAAATAAACTGAAAATTCATATTAAAATATAAATTCCACTACATATATAATAAATTCATCCCACATATATAATGAATGGAAGAATTTAATAGAATATAAATATAATGAATGGGAGAATCTATTTGAAATATGAGAGAGGGACCCTTAAAAGAATGGAATCTTACCTATACATGAAAGCCAAACAATGCCCTTTTTCTTAAATAATTCAATAAAAAGAAGTTATTTATCGCTCATAAATTCTATGAAAACATCTTCAAATATCTAATCTAGACTTCGTCGAAATCCCACATTCTAGCTAAGATGTGAAGCATTTTTTCATAGGCATAGGAAGTGTGTTACTATATTTGCTTCATTTTGTGCAAAGGAAGAGTACTCCTATATTGATGCAAGGTGCATAGTTACATAAATTGGGGCTAACAATTAAAACCCCAAACACGTCTAAAAAGGATTGTTTCCAATAAAATTATGGAGAGTTTTATTATAGATATATTGCACATAATGCAAAGTCTTAATCCAAAGGCTCAATTTTGAAAAACTTAATAATATTGTTTGTTATAATTTATGCTAAAATTGTGAATTTGGTGAATCCAAACATGCTCAAAGAAAAACTTAATAGTATTGTTTGTTATAATTTATGCTTCTTACATGATGCTAAAATTGTGAATTTGGAGATTCCATGACAATTACAAAAACATAGTCATTACAATAAAGTTTAGAAGGAAGATTAGTAAAAAATTACCATAAATTTTAGGAGGAAGATCAGTAAAAATTTCCATGGAGACTAATCTTAATCTTCTCTACTCTGAAGGGCCATACTATTCAACCGACCGGAAAACAAAATCTATTTCAAGATGCTTTTCACCCCTCATTATTTGACCATTAAACCACCGATCCGACAGGAAACCAAAGTTTTTGCCGTTGGAAAATAATTGCGGTGAGCGTGGATCGAACACGCGACCTTCAGATCTTCAGTCTGACGCTCTCCCAACTGAGCTATCCCCGCAAACGTGTGCTAATATTAAGTCACACGATAATATTCTCACAAAGTATCCTTCCCTATACATCCTATTTTATACCTAAGATGTTAATGTTTTTGTGGCGTCGGTTGTATAGAAATGACATACGATGGTCCTTTGAGTACTAATAAGAGGTATGACTATCACAGTGACAAATATTTTTGCCTTGTATTTTTAACTATTAAATGGGTTGTGAATTGATTTTCTAAGACCTATTCACTTGTGAGATCAGATCATTAATTATAATTTTGGGTAAATTTAAAGCTATGTTTTGAGCATTTTTCATAATTGTATCTTACTTTTCACACATTTTGGATGATTAAGGTTCATGAATTTTATATGGATAACATTTTGGTCCATCCAATACTTTATTTCTCTTTTCCATCTTCTTATTCTTGTGTTTCATAACCAACTCTAATTCTTCTTGTGGCTCTTTTATCTCCTCAATTAGAGTTAATCCTTTCAATCGTTCTATATTTTCTATGTTTCTCCATCCTCTGATGACTCTATCAAAATGGTTCATTGCCTTGCCTCCTATAAAATATGAATCCACATCTTTCTTTCCCTAATGCCTTTAGGTTTCGTGCCCTTCAAGGTTCTCTACCTTGAAACTTTAGAGGGTGCTCTTTCCATAACTTGTTGTGCTAAGCATTAGAACTCTAGAGGATCCTCCTCAAAACATTTCGGGCATGAATGTTTTAAATTCCCATATTGTTTACACGATCTACACTTAAAGGGCATGTTTACATAATCTAGGGCTTGTATGAAAGATTAATCTCCCACCTATACATCAACTCCATAGAGAATGTTGTCTCTCAAATCCAATTTTGGCCATGGAAGTACTCCCCATTCTTCTTATTCAATCATTCCTTGCAAGGTATCTCCTAGGACAATTTCCAATAGCCCTATACCCAAAGAGGAACCATGTTTGTCTTCTTCCTGTGTAGGTGAAAGTGTGGGGTCCGATAGTTTAGTGTTAGGGCATCATTGTTCCAAAACTTGGTTCATGAAATTTGTTTATTGATTCAATTTCTCTAGAGAACAAGGGGAGTTCAATAACCTTAAGATTAGTTCCTCCCCATATAAGATGCTCAACAACAAGAGCATCTTATAGACCCATTTAAGGGTACAACATGTTAGTCACAAGAAATTAAACATGGATGGAGAGGGTATCAATCATTCTTCACAACCACCCAAACTACATCCCATGGATAATTTCTTTTTTATCTATACATAATGTTTTATTTTATTAATAAATTAAAAAATCTTTATTATAAAAAATGGCTAATTTAGTGCTATTTTTATAACAATTACTTATAATATAAATTATGTCACAAAGTGAAAACCCAAAGGGATATAATGGGTATGTCCCCTCTTTCATATGCGAAATTCTACATGCTACATAAAGTGAGGGAGGGCCTAAAAAGTTTAGGCTTTATAATAGTTAATTATTATAAATTAAAAGGTAGGATGATAAATTTAAAATTCCTCATATTAAATAAATCATATCAGGATGACTCGCTAAAGAAAAACCGATATCATCTGAGAAGTGTCAAGATCGAATGAAAGTATCTGGAATATAAATCAAATAAAGAGAACATGAATGACGCGATATTCCAGAACGATTTGTGTGGTTGTGTGAAGCTTTGGAGTTCCTTTTATTTTTCAAACGGCAACCAGGGGGTTATGTTCCCATTTGCCCAAGGAAAGCTGGAAACAAACAACAACAGAGATTTTAAAATTTGATTATATCACTGTAAATTGATTTACATTCATAGCAGGGACTTCAGAATCGATCCTCTTCCCATACAATCCAGATCTCGAAAATTTATACAAGAAAAGGATAAAAATATGAAGCCGTAGCCATGGTGTGCTGGATCGCAGATTTTATATACAGGTTGCCTCTTTTTATTTATTTATTTTATCTAAGTTTACACGTATGATGCTACAATAGCGTCGCTGTCTCTCCACAATTCCATAGCTTTATTTGGATCATTTGCAACGCTAGAAGCGGATGCTTCATTGCAATCTGCAAAGTATTTTCCCGATATGCTTTTCAAATTCGGATGAACTGCAACATAGCACGTTGTAGATGCCGCCTGTTACAGACATAGATTTAAATGTAAGCTGAAAGTATTGTAATAATCATCTGATAAACAAGGTAAAAAACGACATTCTTATATCCCTGGTTTCCCTTGTTTTTTTTGGAAATTAATAGTTTCTGTGAAAATTAAGAAATAACAGGTACAAGGAGCGAGTTAAAACATCTAAAGAATTCAATAAAAAGTGTATAGAAAGGAGATGTATGAGAGATCTCACCTGAGGAATTGATTTTAGAAGTTTTGATGCAAGGAAGAAAACCAAATCTGCAAAGGAAATGCAATTCTTTACTCAAAATTTCCAAGAAAATGATATTGAACTGCAGGCTAGCTTCCAGGCAGAAAATACAACAAAATAAAGCAAGATAAACATATCACGGTCACCTGTGATAAGTCCGTCGCGGTCTCTAGTGATTCTGGTCCTTACAATGCCTGGATGGATAGAATTTGCTGTCACATTGGCCTTCATTTTCTGCATGGAAACTTGTGTTAACTGTTTATGCTTTGCAAAAGCTTTGATAATTTGAGCGGTTATAAGAAACGTAACTCAAGATTACCTCGAGTCTCAATGAAAGCTCTTTTGTGTGTAGAATATTTGCCAGTTTAGATTGAGCATATGCGCGCGTGGCATCGTAGCTGTAAAGCTTACAGAATTAGTATTAAATTGTATAACTGTAGCTGAACACAGAGTCGAAATATGCAATTTATAAAAGGTAGTAGAAAGAAACCTCTTGGGGTCGTTTAACTGGTCGAACTGGATTCTTTCTCTGCCCATCCAGCTGTGAATACCGGACGAAACATTAACAATCCTTCCTTGAATGCCTGTTTCGTTAGCTGTTTGGATCATTTTATTGAGTAATAGCCTGGTTAGAAGAAAGTGGCCTGAAAATAAGCACAGCTAGTCAGAGCGGCGTAGTCTTTTGAATTTACAGAAAATAGTAACTAAGTACTGCCATAAGAGCAAGAACTCTCAGAGCCGTAATATTTTATTGCTTACCGAGATGATTAGTAGCCAAAGTCATCTCAAAGCCGTCCTGAGAAACCTGGAATTCATGACAAAACTTTCCAGCGTTGTTTCTGCAAGATACACAGCTGCGTTAGTTACTACATGCTTTAGGGTTTCTGAATTCCTTTGTTCTGTTTCTGTGATATCTGCCTGTTGAATACTTGAAAGAAAATTTTGCCTGAATTTGAATAGAAACTCACATAAGAATATTGAGTGGTAAGTCGCAGGAGTTAAAGTTTGTGGCAAATCTTCTTATTGATGCAAAGGAGCTGAGGTCCAGCTCCATTACTATGATTTCTGCTGTAGGAATCTCTTTCTGAATACGAGATTTCACATCTTCTGCAGCTTTGAGATTCCTTGCAGGAATTATCAATCTCGCCCCTCGTTTAGCCAGCACTCTTGCGGTCTCTGCCCCTATACCAGAGGTGGCGCCTGTACATCAAACAGATTTTTAGGATTCCTTGCAATATAAAGCTAATCAAATGAATCAGACAATGGGGTTTATTATTTTAGAACGTAAAGCAAGGTATCAAAGGAAACTTAATATTACCAGTGATTATTGCAGTTAAAGATTGAAGATTGCAAGCACAGGTGACGTCTTCAGCAGTGGATTTAGAGCCAAACCCACTAGGCCCTGCTGCGCCAATCATGTACTTTATTGCATCTAGCATCTTTAACGACCATAAAATTCTTATTATTTTCTCACAAGCACTTGGCACTGTTAGCCGTCGATGCAGGTTGCTACTTGCCTATGGATTTCCTCACAGGGGCTGTAATTTAAAGGCACAACAGAATCTAAATGATTAAACTGTATATCGATGTCAAATCTACTTTGCAGGCCTCCAAAAATTGTCCAGTCTTCCAACACCTTAAATCTCTATTCCCTTTTGATCATGTCTACCGTCGTAAGCCTTACCAATAGCGTTTATGTTTGCCTTTAACCATGTCATGGATCGGACAATTTTTGGTTGTGTCTGTAAATTTGTAATGAGGATTTGGGATTTCTGTTAGGAGGTGTGAAATCGGTCACCGCCCAATGCACATGCATGAACGGATTGAAAAAACAGGGAGCTGCTGACTCTGCATTTGTCTATTTATGTCAAGACAATGGCGAATGGTCATTTCTGTCGGCCCGGATCATTACTTAGTCCATTGCAAACATATAAGTTTTTGAAACCTCATCGGAATGTGAACCCAACGTTGATAAAATGATGATTGATGCTTCAAAATGGTCGTGAATAGTAATAAAAAGTGAGGACTTCCATTTCTCTTACTGTCTTCCCTGTCTGCTTATGGTGGAGACATGAGAGGCCGCCTTCTGCATGACTAAAAAAAGGACAGAAAAAAGAGAAGCTCTTACCTGTGCCCCACATTGTGCCCCACACTGCTTTTTTTTATGCGGTCTGTGCTGGACCCAGGCATAGGAATGCATTCGTGCTCAACTTGGGCTCCACAAAAATCTCCACCACTTTTTTTTTTTATGCGGCTCAAAACCTGTCACCACACCGACTGCACTGCAACCAGCCGCATATATTCAATATAATTAATTACAAATAGAAGTACTGCATGTTTCATTAATTCAATTAATTACAGAGGAAAATAGTACAGGTAACCGGAAATGATTTCGTAAATGACAAAAAAAAATTATGGGTTGGGCGTTTGTTATTTTTCTACCTATAATCAATCAATATTGAGACGTTTTCCTACTCCTAATCAATCGATATCGAGACTAACCAGATCTTCATATCGGATCTTCTGATCCGCTGAACATAGAAAAATTTCCTTACATATTATTGGATCATATATTTTAAGTGGGTTCGTGCATATTTTTCTACCCCAATGAAGAGTGACCTAACCATGATTTTGAGGACTTTTTGTATGAGTGTTTGGGCAGTGGGCATAAACATGTGGCGGAGTTGGTGACGAGATGAGATCTGGCCCACTTTTGTCCGATGCATTTGGCATTACCCGTGTGTCGCTGTGGAAATGCAGGAACGCACTCAGGACCGCCATGATTAAACCAAAAGAAGTGGAATAAATAACATGGTATCCCATGATTTCATGGGGTCTATTGACCTTCCGGCATGGGAATCAGGCTAAAATATGGAGTAGGCCTCACCCACGAACAACTCACTTCAGCAATAGTGAAAAAGGCAGAAACATAAAGAATTGGTATCATGCATTGCTGGTTGAGTGCCAGACCAGGAGAGTAGCCAAATCTTACACAGGTCTCATCACAAACAACAAATGCAATAATTGTAGGCAAGACTTGACTAGAATCATATAAAGTGTAGAAATTCTTGCAATAGCACCAGACAAAATAAAACTGCCCCCTTGAGAAAGCAGGCAATGTGATAATTACTGTAAAGATGTAACCAGACAGGAGAGGCCATGATTTGATGGTAGTAATGACAAATTTCTCTTCTGCTAGGAGAGCTTAAAAGAAGTTTCATTTAGCGGTATCGATTAAAAAAGGGTCTTCGAGCGTGGTCATGCTTAAAATGGGAATGATAGATGGGAAAAAGTAGGACGTAATCACAAAGATGCATCTGATTAAAATAATCTGTATCCATTGTCAGCCTCATCCACCAAATCAGGTGATAGCAGTTATGCATAGACTTGAATATCATTCATCGATTATGGTGCTAATTTCCGATCTTGGGCTCACATGCTGAGGGAGGATTCCAACATGAACTTACGAACGCGTACGTAAAACTTTTAGTGGGTCGGTTCCCGTGTAGACTGGAATCCAACAATCCTTGTCTGTAGCCTAATTACACATCTGATTTTGCCTTGAATTATGTTGTTCTTCTAACATCATCCAGTGTCATCACGATCTAAAATGCTTTAAAAAATCCCACCACCATTACGTTATTGTGGTTTTTTTCTTTCACCCTGTTCTTATCCTTGCTTTGCCTCCTTTTAGGCTGGGAATATAGGCATGGGCTTGCCATTTTTTCTATTTCTGGTCTTTCCATGTGAGTAGATGTACTTTTACATCAATTAAAAATGTCTTTATTTTATGGGTGAGTTACTCTACTCTATTTTATTTTATTTTATTTTATGGGTGAATTACTCTACTCTATTTTATTTTATTGGTGAGTTATTATTTAATGAGATTCATTTTTATGAAAATCTAAGTTCTGTTTTATTTTATTGGTGAGTTATTATTTAATGAGCTTCATTTTTATGAAAAACCAAAGTTTCAAGTATCGATTTCATAATTCATTAAAATTAAAATTTAGATTTTTGAAGTGAATTAATATTACAAATCATTTATTTATTTAATTTTATGTTTTTTTAACACTTATTTATATCTTTGATTTTTTAAGTTTCTATGAAATTTCTATTTTAGGTGCACATGTCATTGCTTCCTTCACATTTT
>ML781018.1:346138-369947 GCA_009831015.1 Picea engelmannii | reverse complement strand
TTTTTTTTTTATGCGGCTCAAAACCTGTCACCACACCGACTGCACTGCAACCAGCCGCATATATTCAATATAATTAATTACAAATAGAAGTACTGCATGTTTCATTAATTCAATTAATTACAGAGGAAAATAGTACAGGTAACCGGAAATGATTTCGTAAATGACAAAAAAAAATTATGGGTTGGGCGTTTGTTATTTTTCTACCTATAATCAATCAATATTGAGACGTTTTCCTACTCCTAATCAATCGATATCGAGACTAACCAGATCTTCATATCGGATCTTCTGATCCGCTGAACATAGAAAAATTTCCTTACATATTATTGGATCATATATTTTAAGTGGGTTCGTGCATATTTTTCTACCCCAATGAAGAGTGACCTAACCATGATTTTGAGGACTTTTTGTATGAGTGTTTGGGCAGTGGGCATAAACATGTGGCGGAGTTGGTGACGAGATGAGATCTGGCCCACTTTTGTCCGATGCATTTGGCATTACCCGTGTGTCGCTGTGGAAATGCAGGAACGCACTCAGGACCGCCATGATTAAACCAAAAGAAGTGGAATAAATAACATGGTATCCCATGATTTCATGGGGTCTATTGACCTTCCGGCATGGGAATCAGGCTAAAATATGGAGTAGGCCTCACCCACGAACAACTCACTTCAGCAATAGTGAAAAAGGCAGAAACATAAAGAATTGGTATCATGCATTGCTGGTTGAGTGCCAGACCAGGAGAGTAGCCAAATCTTACACAGGTCTCATCACAAACAACAAATGCAATAATTGTAGGCAAGACTTGACTAGAATCATATAAAGTGTAGAAATTCTTGCAATAGCACCAGACAAAATAAAACTGCCCCCTTGAGAAAGCAGGCAATGTGATAATTACTGTAAAGATGTAACCAGACAGGAGAGGCCATGATTTGATGGTAGTAATGACAAATTTCTCTTCTGCTAGGAGAGCTTAAAAGAAGTTTCATTTAGCGGTATCGATTAAAAAAGGGTCTTCGAGCGTGGTCATGCTTAAAATGGGAATGATAGATGGGAAAAAGTAGGACGTAATCACAAAGATGCATCTGATTAAAATAATCTGTATCCATTGTCAGCCTCATCCACCAAATCAGGTGATAGCAGTTATGCATAGACTTGAATATCATTCATCGATTATGGTGCTAATTTCCGATCTTGGGCTCACATGCTGAGGGAGGATTCCAACATGAACTTACGAACGCGTACGTAAAACTTTTAGTGGGTCGGTTCCCGTGTAGACTGGAATCCAACAATCCTTGTCTGTAGCCTAATTACACATCTGATTTTGCCTTGAATTATGTTGTTCTTCTAACATCATCCAGTGTCATCACGATCTAAAATGCTTTAAAAAATCCCACCACCATTACGTTATTGTGGTTTTTTTCTTTCACCCTGTTCTTATCCTTGCTTTGCCTCCTTTTAGGCTGGGAATATAGGCATGGGCTTGCCATTTTTTCTATTTCTGGTCTTTCCATGTGAGTAGATGTACTTTTACATCAATTAAAAATGTCTTTATTTTATGGGTGAGTTACTCTACTCTATTTTATTTTATTTTATTTTATGGGTGAATTACTCTACTCTATTTTATTTTATTGGTGAGTTATTATTTAATGAGATTCATTTTTATGAAAATCTAAGTTCTGTTTTATTTTATTGGTGAGTTATTATTTAATGAGCTTCATTTTTATGAAAAACCAAAGTTTCAAGTATCGATTTCATAATTCATTAAAATTAAAATTTAGATTTTTGAAGTGAATTAATATTACAAATCATTTATTTATTTAATTTTATGTTTTTTTAACACTTATTTATATCTTTGATTTTTTAAGTTTCTATGAAATTTCTATTTTAGGTGCACATGTCATTGCTTCCTTCACATTTTTTATATGGCTTTTGTTGCACTTGCCACTATGTTCATTTGGATCGTCTTTGTTGTAATGCAATCCTTGTACATTTCTTTTTGTATTTTCTCCTTTATGACTTTGTTCAATTGACCTATGTTATGATGGACTTCTTGACAACCTCCCGTGAAGCACTTTAGATGGTAAAATGACATTTGTTGTGCTTGTCACTACCTTCATCTATACCACCTTTGTTGTACTTGCATTCCTTATGCATTTCTTCTTGTATTTTCTCCTTTACAACCTTGTTCAACAAGCTTATGTTGATGATGGGCCTCTTGACAACCTCCCGCGAAGCCCTTTAGATGATAATATGACCTTTGTTGTGATTTCCACAATCTTCATCTACACCGCCTTTGTTGTACTTGCAATCCTTATGCATTTCTTCATGTATTTTCTCCTTTACGACCTTTTTCAACCACCTACCTATATTGATGATGGACCTCTTAACAACCTCCTGTGAAGCCCTTTAGATTATAATATGTTGTAAGAAATCGTCATTGGACTCAGTGACAATGCCACCCAAACCTTAAACAAATGAACACATGATTATCCTATATAAAACATGTTTAAGGATAGTTAAATGCAATTATATTACATAAATAATAGTTAGAGAAGCTTATTATACTTCAAACCACTAACAACGACAATGGTTTATGATATTTATGAGCATAAAGATAAAGAGAAGGAAAAAATGAGGAGATATCACAATGAGCCACCTTAGAGTCCATATTATGTCAAACTATAGTTAGTGCCAACAAAATCACAAAAATTGTATAGCCCAACTCAAATAAATGAAAATTTTGGGAAAAAACGAAAACCCATCTGGATAACCCTATTCGTCCATCTTCCTATTTACTTGAATATATGATAGGCTACAACATGCTTTGATTATTCACAAAGAAATACCCATTCTTGGGGATTTATGCATGCACATTGCTTTCGATAATACATCCTCAATGATTTGTCCTAGAAGCCAATTTTTACATAACCTTTAATACAAACTAGCCTTCAAGCTTCCATTTATCAATTGCTAGGATCAACTGAATTCTAGTGGCAAGGATGACCACGGTTGAGTATCTTTAGGCCAACTAAAGATCGATCCAATGGCCTAAGCATTATTCAAAATCTCAACCTTGTGAGCAAGGAATACAATTATACCTTTATCCCTCATCATTGAATCCCTCTACCACATTGAGCAATATTCACACTTTCATTGAATGCAAAAATACAATGTTGTCCCCTTTGTCGCCTTTGAAAACAAAGCTAGTGAAGGTGTGCTTTAATACGTGTTATTCTGCAATTGCTCTACAAATGCCTACTATGCAAATGATAACAAAATAGATTTTGTTGTTTTCCTTGCTTAATAATCACATATCTCATAGTTACTTGAGACTTAGGGTAGTATTACAGAACTATAGTATATGCATTCATTTTTTGTCATGTCTTTAATGTTTAAAGAGAAATGTAAAAGAGGTTTTCCTTTGATCTATGTTATGAGAGGAAAAATCTTTGATATGAGAGGAAATTTGAATGCCCACCAAGAAGTAGTGATTCACTACAAGTTCTAGTCGTATTACAATAATGCATTAGCCAAGTTCTATATTTAAGATGCTAATATCAATAAAACTAATACAAAGTATAAGTTATTCTTGTGGAGTTGACTTCTACATTTTAGATGCTAGCAGGAGAGGATTGCAACAAATATCATGAATGCTAACACATGTTCAAGAGTCGTTGGAGCAAGTAGTACAAATGATTGCCACAAGAGCCATCTGCGATGAAAAAGAAAACAACCACAAGGAACATAATGGTAGTTCTAACAAAATGAAAAGGTTGAACCATTAGAGAAGACTAATATTGTTGTTTCTATTGAGCATTGCTTGTCCTTCCATTGCCAATAGTTGTTGCAATTCATAGAACGTGAGGACACATTGCAGGAACAATTTGATAAATGGATGATTGAGATGGTGTGAGATAGATTAATCCACCACCTGTTAATGTTTTCTTATTAAAAAATGACCTATCAACCTAAATATCATCTTGATTAATAGTTATACATAGTATGTGGATCAATGCCAATTAGCTCTTTGCAACTCTTTCTTCACTTGATAAAACTATCCTTAGTTATACTTATGGATTGATGTGCCACTATTTTGGCCATGCATTCAACAATAATGACAACATCAATATCACCCATGCCAACTATACTAGGATAATAATTTGTAGCACACTAATTGAGATCTCACACATATGCATTCATGACATACTGAGAAACACAAATATTATAACCAATTCATAGATGATTTTAGGGGCTAATTTTCGCTCATGGGCTAATTTTCCATGGTTTTTCCAAAAATGAGATTCGCTATTTTAAAAATGATTCGCCCAAATTCTTTAAGATAAAATTATTTTACCTTAAAAATCGCCAAAATTTTATAAAAACTATATAAAATCCTTAGAAATTTGAATATTTTTACAAAAATATTGCCAAACATTTATAGTTGGCATATGAAGGATTAGTATTATTCGCCAAGGTTTCTATATTTTAAAATAAATTTCCATCCTTAAAATCATCCCTAATAACCATTCCATGGGCTAAGCTCGAAAAATCTCATAAAGGAAAAAACATAACTAGTTAATTAATGCATAGGTACAAGCCCCAATATCATTGGAAGAGGAAACAATAAGGAACTTCCAGGGAATTAAGTGGGAGCCTAGAGGTTCTTTGGAGTGGGTGGCATGTGGAATAAGTACATCTCCTAATTATGAGATTTTTCATCTCTCGTCGATGGATGTAGGTGGCAGAGATATGTAAAAGGAAGAAGGGCATCTATAATCGTTAAATTATGTGGTACCTTAGAAAAGTGAGCCCTTCAAATTCTATAACAACTATTGGAATATTATCGAGCCCTAGCAAAACTGTGCAATCTCATTCCCTAATAAGAAAATTGCTTGACTTATGCTAATAAGAAATGCTAGTGCAATATTAAAAAACTTGACAAATGCTAATAATTGAGCATGCAATGACATTCTTATAATAGAAAAACATTGTGGTGTCATTCCACATAAGAAAACTCTTAAACTCTCACTAATATCAGGTGTTAGCTTACATTTCCAATGATATCTCATGGATGTATTGCAAATATAAGGAGACACAAGTATTGAATTTAAGATCTTGGATGCATCATTCTAATGTGCAACACTTTATGACGATGTTGATTCGTAGGATCACTAGCTACTTCTCGTGTTGCATGGACCCATCTAGGAAGGTGTGGTGTTGTTATGGGTTCATGTTCAATGGGCCTAATTGGAGGAAGTTGAGCATGTGGTGGTGGATTTTCATCCTCACTATCATCATCTAAAGAAGAAACCATAATAGGATCATAAAAGTTGGGAAGAGAAGATGGCACATATGCTAAAGATGGCACAAATACCAAATTAGGCTAGTAGGCTAAAAGATTTCCATCAAACTTAACATCTCTCTTAACAATAATTTAATTTGAACGAGGTTGAAGAAGTCTATAACCTTTTACATATTTAAAATATCCAACAAAAATATACTTCTCACTTTAGGTTGTAATGCTCTCCTTTTCTCACCAAGAATGTGAGCCCATGTTGCACTACCAAACACACGAAAGTGGCTTACATCTGGCTTAGTTTTACTCCATGCTTCTTTCAATGTTATATTTTTTAAATCCGTTGTGGCAGTGTTATTTACTATGTAATTGACACAGTCAAACGCTTCCACTAAAAAATGAGGACTTAATCCCTTAGATTGGATCATACAATTTGTCATTTCTTTTAACATGTGATTCTTTCTCTCAACAACGCCATTTTGGTGTGGTGTATATGAAACAATATGTTTCATTTGAATGCCTTGTGTAGTGCAATAAGTTGTAAATTTGTTATTAATGTATTCGCCTCCATTATCTATTCTTAACCTCTTTAATTGATGTCTATAACCTTTTTCTGAAAGGGTCTTTTATGCCACAAACATGTCAAAAAATTTACTCTTAAGTTTTAAGAAATAAACCCAAGTGTATCTAGAGAAGTCATCAATGAAAGTTAAGAAGTAGTTGCACCCATAGAAAGAAGTAGAAGGAAGTGGACCACTCAAATCACTATTAACAAGTTGCAAGGGAGCTAAAGCGTTCCATGAGGCACATCTGTCAAAATTGTCTCGATGATGTTTTCCAAGAACACAACCAACACAAACACCATCTCTACAAGAAACGAAAGGAAGACCATTCACCATATTATGAATACATAGTTGTTGCAATGAGTGATAGTTTAGATGACCAAACAACTCATGCCAAAGTTTGCTTAAGTCTTCGCTATGAGCAATAAAAAATGATGGAAAATATGATGACCCAAAGTTGTCAAATGTGTACAACATGGTAATATCATCAACAGTTCTAGTTGCTAGAACATGCTTAGGATATTTTAAATCTTTGATTACAACTTAGCGAGGTGAAAACTTTACTATACCTTCACATGGATGAGTGATTTGATATACTAATAAAAGGTTGTAGGATAGACTTAGAACACATAATACATCATTAAAATTACCATCATCTAACTGAACTATTCTAGGCCCTACAACACTAAGAGATCTATCATCACCAATAAATATGTGTTTGGTGTTACATTTGTTAAGAGAGAAAAAAATGGCTTTATCCTTAGTTGTATGATAAGATGTTCCATAATCAATAAGCCACTCATCAAAAGAAGAACTAGATGTTGCATTGAATGAAAAAACAAAAGCAGAAAGTACATGTCTATGAGAAGAAGAATTGAAAGAAGAAGAATCAAGATTGATGTTGTCCTTCTTCGTTGTTGTTTGTTAGGCCTCCATATTTTTAAAACATTTAGACTCTAGATGACCATCTCACCCACATAAATTGCAATGTCTCTTAATCTTCATACTTTTTTATTTTGGTCCTTTGTTACCATTGGGAGGAGAGGGTTTGGGACCCTTGTTTTGCTAGTTGTTGCAAGGATTTTACTTCTTTGGATGCTTGGATTTATCCTTATGTTGGGCCACTAAGGCTTTGTTAGATGTACATGCAGTGTTGATCACTCCAAGATGCAAGAGCTTGTCTTTCTCTCCGATCAAAGAATCAAAAAAATATTCAAGAGAGGGTGGTGTGTAAATAGTCCCTAAAGTTTTTTTAGTGGAGTGAAAAGTAGATACAAAAACATAATATGATGCACTACCAAGATTAGCAAGAATAGCATATATAAATCGATCATCCTTCATTTCTATTTTACAATCTTTAACTAATATTCTTAGTGTTTTGAAATTAGAAAGATAATCTTCAATCCAAGAGAAATCATTGGGATTTAAAGAAATTAATTGATTTTCAAGTTGGTGGGATCCAATCTCATTATGTTTACAAAATAAGGCTTCTAGCTTTTGTTGAGCTTCATCTGGGTCATCAATTCCTTGAAGGTGAAATCATAAACATTAGAGATGGACATTATTATTAGTTAACGTGTTTAATCATTTTTATTATCCCATTTGGATTTCTTTATGGCATTAGTGGGGCATTTTTCTTTTCCCAAGGTAATCCAGTAAAGTCATTTACTTCATAGTACATCCTCCATATAAGATTTCCATGAGAAGTAGTTGGTATTGGTAAGCAAAAGATCACTTGGACTAGCCATATGAAAATATGTAGGTAAGATGGATTCAAAAGAAGAAAATGACTATTTGGATGGAAAGCTCTCGAAAAAATAGGCAGTTTAAAAAAACAACAGTGAAAATGGACTTTGGATGTCAAAGTTATGCTCTTTTTAAGAAAGGCATAAAAGGTAACCAAAGTGTCACATGGTGATGGATGCAAAATTAGGCTGTAGAGAGAAAAAAATCCCCTTCCTTCGTAACTTTGCTTATAAGTTCACTTTTACAAATAAGTTTCTTATGAAATGACCCACTTTTATAAAATGAGTGAAAATTATTTTTACAATGAAATTACTTTATAAATTAAAAGTGCATGGAAAAAGTAACTTAAAATGAACAATCATGTTACTTTATAGTGATTCACTTTTATAATGTAAGTGAAATTCACTTTACAATAAAGTTATGTGATAGTTTTTTTACAATGAAATTGCTTTATAAATTAAAGATGCATGGAAAAAGTAACTTTAAAATGAACAATAATGCTACCTATTCACTTTATAATAAAGTTATGTGATAACTTAAGGTTGCATGATTTTTTTTCAAAAGTAACTTGATGAAAATATAGACTTAAACTCAAGACCTCTTATTTAATAAAATGACTTTCAACCAAGTGAGCTAATACAACATATATAACAAATGTTATGAAAGAAGAGGGGGGATCTTTCTCTTTTTTCATTTTTAACTCATTGTCTCAAAGTGAATGCTTTCCCCAAAACCCTTGTTTTTTCTTGCAAAAAACTTCAACGCAACGACACACAAAAACGAGAGAATTTTCAAAGGAAAAAAAATTCAAAACTTTACAACAACATGGTAAGATCTCGACTAGCCTTCCTAGAAAGTGGAAGTTTTTTTTTTTTTTAATCCAGATATGTTGAGATAACATAAAGCATAGAGTAAAGATCATATGCGCAAAAAAAAAAAAAAACATTGTCCACTCTGTTTTTTATTTGTTGAGATTGCACGAAGCACATGGAAAAGAGCATACACATACTAGAAAGAGTGGCCAATCAGAAATATAAACAAAAAAACTAAAATATTGACTCAGTAAAAAGAAAATAAAGGCATGATGAAAGTTTATACCCTTGGATCTGACAAAAAAGGTCATATCTTGGGAAAATGGAAACCTTTTCAGGTGAGACGAAAAGTGTTTCCAATTGAAAATGACACTCTAGATGTAATGTAATAGCCTTATTAGCCCAAAAATGCATAGATATAGTAGAACCCATAAATATTTTGATGCATGAGATGACACAGTTTCATGATCTCAATCAATAATGGGAGTGGGTCTTCAAACAAGCTCTAATACCATGTTCAACCAAACAAGGTATTTCCACATAGGATAAACACTTTAAGCAACTACTCACACAACCATAACACAGATCAATACACTAGTGTTTTACGTGGTTAAAATCCTTAAAGAAGGAAACAATCCACGACCTCAACCAACGTGGCCACTTAAGGCAATATATTAATGCAAAAGAAAAATATTCAAAGATAAGAGTTTCTCACAGTCGATTTTCAGCATTAGAACAAGTTGATCTTAACTAACTCCTAAGTGTAAAAAATCCTAGCATGCTCCCTCTACTGAACAATTTTCTCATCTTCACCCACAACACCCTCATGGTACTCATAAAAATTTGTCAGTTTGAACGTTGGTGAGATATCCAATCCTTTAGGAAATTCTAGTGCATAAACATTGTCTAAATTTTCTTTCAGGATCTTTCAAGGTCTTATATTCTTCATCCTCGATTTTTCATATGTTCATTTCAGAAACCTTTCCTTCTATAGAGGTGCTAACACAAGGTCTCCTTCCTCAAATTTCTTATTGACTAGTTGCTTAAATTATTTGTTACTTTGTTGTAGTTGTTGCTACACTTTTGAATGCACTTCACATGATTAAGCAATGATTCTACATCCACACACCATTTGCTTGCTTCATGCAAGATTACTAAATATGTAACTCCTCTTAGTGACCTCCCATTCATAATTTGAAAAGAACTCTTTCTTGTAATATCCCCAAGGATGAGCCCCAGTTGTATTTATGATTTGTAAACATGTTTTGTAGGCTGGTGAGCCGAGCAATTATTATTGATACTGAGAGGGGGGTGAATCAATATCAATTACAATTTAAAAACTTTTTCAACTTATACTTAAGCCATTCAATTATATCCAATGAGAAATGAACAATAGTATAAGAGTTACACCAGTACACCACAATACACTATGCACAATATATGAGAAATAATCAATAGTTATTGTTCAATGGAAGTAATGATTTCTAAAGGTCGCTACAACTTCCAAATATAAAGGGAGGGATAAACCTACAAGAGGAAGATACAATCATCCAATATCAAGAGATGGTTGACCTCTCCATCATTTCCCCTTCCTTCCACCCAAGAATATATGAGAGATAATAAAACTTTACATTAAATCATCACCATCAATCAACCATCACATAGAACCTGATAATGCTTCCTGGGAATTCTTCAACTTCTGCAATTATTCAATTCTTGGAATACTCTAATCTTGTAGATAATATTACTCAATGTATTCTCTGAAAATCGTCCAAGTTTCACTCCTTGAATCCTCCCCAAAAATAAGTTATAGAGAGAATGGTAGACCTTATTCAATTATGGTTTATTCAGGAGAGCGAACTTGTATAGAATGCCCCGCTCTCAATATTTAACATCAGAAACTTAAACTAGCACACAAGAAACTACAACCCATACTGTTTCCAATAAAATTTGTCTCACTTCATTTGGATTCTCTATGAAGAAGTTATGATTGTTTTACCTGGAACACATGTTTATTGACTAGCTTCAGGACTAGTCAAAAACCCTATCTTCCACAGAGTGTATCTCCAAAATTATAGCGAATAAAGAGCTGAATTTTTTACCACAGGTACCTAGATATGTCTTCTCAATACCATATGAATCGTTTTAGAAAAAAATTTATAGCGAAAAATGGTAAGATGACCTATAAATAACATACCTTAGAACACATCACCAAAAGACTTCATCCTCCCTTGAAATCTGGCCTTCTTTACTTCAGATTTCTTCTGAAATTAGACTTGTGTTTCAAATGAACGTATAATGATATATATTTATACCATTTATGTCACTTCCTTTTAACATTAGGGCCGACCTGACACTTTCTTATTTTGTAATTCTTTTCTTTAATTATCTTCCGGGCCGACATGTACTTCCTTCTTCAATTCACTTTGTCATCTTCAAAAATTCATTTCTCCTCAACCATGACAATCCACGTGACGTGCCATCTACCATCGGAAACAACATGATATATACTATCCATCCATGTGTGTTGTGTCTTCATGTGCACTATCCTTCATGTCCAAATACCTTGATCAATCTTGTTGTCCAAAACCAATGACTAGGGTTGACATCAATGACAACAACCAATCTTCCAACAATATCCCCCTTTTTCATTGATGGCAACACTCATGCTCCACCTATCATTATGATCCCAATTTCTCTACCCCTTTGACATCAATGGCAAAGGGTAGGGCTGCTCCCCCCGAGTTTAATGGAAAAATGTAACTTTCTTTTTTGGGGCTTCTCCCCCTGAACATACAACACTTAATAACACTTCCTTTTTATGGTCTCTTTCTTTCTTGGATCTTTTTTGTGGTTTTAGGACGTATATGTTACTTGGTTTTCTTGTTGCAATTACAACCAATATTCCTGAACCTTCTTCTTTGATTTTGCTTCTTTGTGAGTCAAACATGAGAGTATATCCTTGATCACACATTTTACTAACACTGAGTAGATTATGCTTCAAGTCTTCAACCAATAGGACATTATTTGCTTTTACGTTTTTGCTTCCAAACTCTACTACACCTTCTCCAAGTATTTTGGCAGATGAGTCATCTCCAAATGCAACATTTCCACCTTTTCTCTTCAAGCTGATGAATTTGTCTTAATCCCTGGTCATGTGTGAAGAACATCCACTATCTATGTACCATTCATCTTGTTCTTTACATTCTTCAACAGTCAATGCTATTCGACAATCTTCATTGTTTGGAATCTTTTTCTTTCTCCATACTATGGTTGGCATAGGGACATCTTCATTCATATATCTGCAATCTCGTGCTTTGTGACCAAGATAATTACATTTGTAGCATACAATATTTTTGTCCATCAATGGGGAAAATGAATTATAACTTCTGTTGACAAATCCATGATTATTTCCATATATTCTATTTACACCATTCATGTTTCTTGCGTAATTGTTCTTTTCATTGATTCTGAAATTAATTGCCTTATGTCCAAAATTTTTGCAAGTATAACAATGATCAAGAAATAAATTTTGATACCTTGGAGTAAGTGACCTTCTTTGTGATGTAGTCCATCTGGGTTCATGATCTACTCTTCTGCAATTTCCTTCATACTGATTGAAGCTTCTTTGATTCCTGAAGGTAGGAGGTCTTCTTGGATATTCATCTATTTTGTAATCATTCATTCTTTCTGGTATCTTGGTCCACTTCTCATCAACTGTCTGTGTAGCTCTTTCTTCAATCTTCTTGTTGGTATTTGCATCTTCTTTGTATTAAGTTTCACCCATGCATCCAAGATGTGTTATGTCTTTTGGCACTTGAGAGTTTCTTAAGCTCTTCCTTAATGAGACAACTTCTTGTTCAAGTTTCTCACAATCTTCTTCTTTCTTCATCATTTGGACATTCATTACTTCTCCTATTCTTCTTTCTTCATCATTTGGACATTCATTACTTCTCCTATTCTTCTTTCTTCTTCGAGTAGAGTTTTCAAGGAAATGGTTTCTTCTCTTAGTTTCTCAAAGTCTTCTAATTGTTTCTTCAAGCTTACAACTATATTTTCACAACTACCCATTTCACTTCTTAGTTTTCTATGCGTGTCTTTGAGCTTGCTATTTTCAATCTCAACATGCTTCAATTTTTTAAGATTCTCATCTTCTTGTTGAATAATTTTTACTTCATGATTTTCTTCTTCTTCATTGGACTTTTCTTCTTCAATGTCATCTCTTTCAATCCTTGGATGAGGACATTCAAATTCAACATGTCCTACTCCTTCACAATTAAAGAAAACAAACTGACCTCTATTTGCTTCTTTAAAATCTGAGATGTTGTAATTTGATTCAACTTCTTCTTCTTCTTCTTTCCTTGCATAAAGGTCTTGTATCTTGTCCCAAATCTCTTTTGATGATGCACATGATTACACCTTGGATTTCACTGAATCTGTCAATCCATCCAAGATGGTATCTATTGCCAATTTGTTTTTCCTTTTTTCTTCCTTTTGAGCTGCAGTCTTTGGTTTCTTCAAAGCATTGTATCCTAAAGCAATTGAGAACCAAACATATTCCCCAAGAGCTTTCAATTAAGTTTCCATTCTATTACTCCAATATTCAAAATTTCTCCCATCAAATGGTGGAATCCCATTTGGAATGTTGTCTTCCATTTTTGCTTAGGATCTTCCTTCCAGTGGTTAAATTGTACTAAAGGTAACCCGCTCTGATACCAATTGTTGATACTGAGAGAGGGGTGAATTTGTATCAAGTACAATTTAAAAAAAAATCAACTTATACTTAAACCATTCAATTATATCCAATGATAAATGAACAATAGTATAAGATTTACACCAATACACCACAATACACCATGCACAATATATGAGAAATAATCAATAATTATCGTTCAAGGGAAGTAATGACTTCCAAAGGTAGCTACAACTTCCAAATATAAAGGGAGGAATAAACATCCAAGAGGAAGATATAATCCTCCAATATCAAGAGAGGGTTGACCTCTCCATCATTGCCCCTTCCTTCCACCCAAGAATATATGAGAGATAATAAAACTTTACATTAAATCATCACCATCAACCAACCATCACATAGAACCTGATAATGCTTCTTGAGACTTCTTCAACTTCTGCAATTCTTCAATTCTTGGAATACTCTGATCCTGTAGATAATATTACTCAATGTACTCTTTGAAAACCATCCAATTTTCACTCCTTGAATCCTCCCCAAAAAGAAGTTATAGAGAGAATGGTAGAACTTCTTCAATTCTAGTTCTTTCGGGAGAACGAACTTGTACAGAATGCCCCGCACTCAATATTTAACATAATATTCTGAAACTCGCACAAAATAAACTAAATCCTGTACTATTTCCAATAAAATTGGTCTCACTTAATTTTGATTATCTATGAATAAGTTATGACTGTTTTACCCGGAACACCTGTTTATTGACTAGCTTCATGACTAGTCAAAAACCCTATCTTCCACAGAGTGTATCTCCAAAATTGTAGCAAATAAAGAGATGCATTTTTTACCATAGGTACCTAGATATGTCTTCTCAATACCACATTAATTTCATCATCTGAATCGTTCTAGAAAAAAAGTTATAGCGAAAATGGTAAGATGACCTGTAAATAACATACCTTAGAACACATCACCAAAAGACTTCATCCTCCCTTGAAATCCGACCTTCTTTACTTCAGATTTCCTATGAAATTAGAATTGTGTTTCAAATGAATGTATAATGATATGTATTTATACCATTGATGTCACTTCCTTTTAACATTAGGGCCGGCCTGACACTTTCTTATCTTGTAATTATTTTCTTTAATTATCTTCAGGGCCGACATGTACTTCCTTCTTCAATTCACTTTGTCATCTTCAAAAAATCATTTCTCCTAAACCATAAGGATCCACATGATGTGCCACCTACCATAGGAAACAACATGATGTGTACTATCCATCCATGGGTGTTGTGTCTTCATGTGCATTGTCCTTCATGTCTAAATACCTTCATCAATCTTGTGGTCCAAAACCAATGACTAGGGTTGACATCAATGACAACAACCGATCTTCCAACAATTATAAGATGGTAATCTTATGTGTTATTAGGCCGAAGAGCCTAGGTGTTAAAGGCTAGAAGCCTTTTTTTGTACATGCAACTATTCATATCAGTAATATAAAAACATCATTGTGTGTAGACCGACCACAAAGAAAGAGTGATGGGGGACTAAGCTCCACTAGGTTGGGTAAGGGAGAGGGGGCTGAGAGGTTGGAAAGAGGGGCTAAGCCTAAGGGCTTAAGTCCAAGAGAATAATAATTTATTATTATTCCAAAAGCTATGTAAAAAGCTATGTTTTTATCCTAAGTTCCCGCGGAAGCACTGGTGACTTCCAAAGGGAAATGAACGTGCTTTATGAGCGACATGTTTTGGCTGAGGCACATGCAATTTAAGTTGAAAAGTCAACTTGTTGGGGGGTTTTCTTCCCATTCTTCCATCCTTCGCCCGAACTCGTTTGGCCTCCATCTTCGAACTCTGCATTTTCTTTTCACGCACCCTTAAACTAGTAACCCATGGGCTGATCTGTGTTTCCTGTGGAACCCAGTGCCTTGGTAATCGCCTGAGTCATGTTGTGCCTTAGCATTTGGATGTTTCGTTTTTCAGTACCCATGCCCATTTTCTGTTGTTGTCGTCACCATTGTGTCAACTAAGTGTTGATGCTGTTGTGGTTTCCCTCACCTGGCTGGAACTGAGTTGAAGTGGTTGAAGAAGTAGGTTGTCAGGCTTGTGAGAAACTCTCTCTCTAGGTGAGAGAGATGGTTGTGGATTGAAGAAGTAGGTTGTCAGGCCTGTGAGAAACTCTCTTTAGGTGAGAGAGTGTGTTGAGGAGGTGAGTTCTCTTGGAGGGAGTCCCGTAGCTGCTACAGATCTCTGAGAATTCTGGCCTGACCTGTTGTTGAAGCCCAAGGTAAGGGAGGTGGAGCAACTGATGGACTGTGTGATAGTGAAGGTGTATACTCCTGGGGTGGGACATGCATGTAGGGAATGAGAATTCTAGTACGATCTGTTGTTGAAGCCCAAGGTAAGGGAGGTGGAGCAACTAATGGACTGTGTGACAGTGAAGGTGTATACTCCTGGGGTGGGACAAGCATGTGGGGAATGAGAGTCTATGAGCAGTGGGCATAAGTGGCTCTTGGGAGAGAATCCTTCCTCTTAAACCGTGTGACTTCCTATTGACCTTGCCAGGCCTAGGAATCCCTTTCCCGGTGGAGTTTAGTCCTTGCTCGGGGGTGACCTACTGCTGAGAGTGATGAGCAGTGTGGTCTAAGGCTGGGAGGTTCGTGGAAGGTCTGCACGCGTTTGGTGTTTTTACTCCAATTAAAAGATAAGTATCATTTCCATGCTTAATTATGTATGTTATGCATGCCTGTGATTCTTGAGATGTTATCATGTGTTCCATTGCATGTAGGAATTACTGTCAATTCCGTTTGAGTCTATATGGTAACAATAATTATGTGTTATTTGTTTTAAAATTCATTAGAAATGCATGTTATATATGTGTGTGTGTGTGTTCCGCAGTGGTGTTGCCCAACCTGTTGGTGGTCGGGGATGCTACAAATTGGTATCAGAGATAGTCTGTGGAAGACAAGGTGTTTGGGAAACATTTCCTGGCAGTGGTGTTGTTGCTGGGGAATGTTACAAAGTGGTATCAAAGCCATGCTTTCAAGACTGAGCCTGGATGGGCCATGTTATTGGAAGTTGAAGAAAAAGTTTTAGAAAAGAATTCTTGTTGAAAAGGATAAAATTCAAGTTCAGAGCCAAGGTTCCAGCACTAAGCCTGGATGGGACAGATAAGTGGTCATTATAACCAAGGTTTCAGGTGGAAATTATGTCAAGAGGAGCCAATTTCGAACCTCAGAACATTCCTGAGTGCCAAGAGGTTACCTTGTCCATGTTATGAATCTCAGGAGGTGTAGTGGTATTTTAAACCACGACAGACATTTTATTGGGCCACAGAGAAAGAAATCACAACATTCATGGTGTTGGGGCCGTAGGATCTATTCGGGAGAAAGGGGAATCCTTCACGACCGTTAGATCTGGAGAAAGTGTAGGAGGGTTAACCTGGAAGCCCTTCGGACTTCACGACTTAGGCAAAATTATGTGATATAAAGTGGAAGGGGTCAAAGGAATGAAGCTTTAGAGTCTGGAGTTAATCTAGACCATCCGTCAAGAGTGACACATATCAGCAGATTGGCTTGTTTGGGATTTGATGCTCAGGAGAATTAGTGTGTGCAGAGGCGAGAACTCTCGAAGTCCGAAGCTCTGAATCCCCAAAGAGATGAAGTGTTGAGTCATGATGATGTCACCTGGAGGTGACATGGATCTCTCCTATGTCTACCATGTGCCCCCACTTGGAATGTCGACAGTTGTACTATGTGGACCCAGAGGGTAAAGGAATCCGAAAATTCAAAATTCGGGAAACTGGAAGGAAGCAAGCGTAAAAACTTCTGAAGCTCGAAATTTCGAAGTAACGTGGCATGATGATGTCATCGGGAATGATGTGGAACTATGGGATGTGTGCCATGTGTTAGTGGGATGTGTGCCAAAGATAGAAATATCATCGGGAACATGACATGTGTCACCTGTTTGAGTGGGCCACGTGTCCGTTTCTAATGTTTCGCCACATGGACCCCTCTCGAGTATGGGTGACGGGGCCTGATGATCACAGCCGATGAGACTTGCGTGAAAATTAACCACTATACGACAATAGTCATATCTTCTTGTTGAGAGATATATTGTATCTCAGTCGTTGGTTGCTGATGAACAATGGATCGTAGATCCACTCCCCACACTTCGCGATTTCGCCTATTCGACACTCTGAGAAATTACAATGACTTCGGTTAGAAACTTTCGAAGCACGGAGGCCCGAAGTACCAAATAAGCACCTATCAACCTAGCGCTTGGACACATCCCATGGTCACATGGGTTGGGGGATAAGAGAAAGGGGCTAGTGCCCGATAATTATTGTAGATTAGAGCTCAGAGAGAAAATATCCGTGAGGATTCTTGACTGATCGAGAATCACAGAGAATAAAATCTGAATGTTTTCTTGAATCATATTGGTTTAAGAATATTGTGGAATTTGTTAAGGATTGTTGGCCTGAAAAATTTCAGTTGATTGCACGTTGTGTTTTGAGAGTCAACGATTGTTAGAACTGAATCAAATTTCCGCAGAGTGCAGAGAAATGGAGGAGGCACAAAATGCGTTCAATTCTGAGAATGAAGCTAAAGGAATGGATGCCCATTTAGGATTTGAAGGATCGAACTTCAATGGGCATGGGGAAGAGACAGATAAGGAAGGAAACATTATGAAAATCATTGAAATATTGCAGAAAGATGTCCATCATCACCGAATAGATAAAAGAAAGATCATGAAAGCTAGGGATCAACAGGGAGAATTCAACCTAAAGTTGATACAGAGCGTAGAAAGGATAGAAAAGAAATTGGATAAGGAGAGTGACTCCAATAAATCAGGAAGTCGCAAGTACTTTGATGAGAAGAGAAAATCAAGGAGTGTTGGAAGACACCATCATCACTCCCAAGGACACTCCAAGAGGAGGGCACACAGTAGTTCAATCCCATCTCCTACCAGAAAGCATAGGAGATTTGGAGTGGATGAAATGAAGGGAGAAATGAACAAGACTAAACCTCCAACATTTGAATGAGAGCACAAGAAGGAGGAAGATGTCAAGACATGGCTGCTTGGCATGAGGAAATATTTCCAACTACAAAATTATTCCTCTCATGTAGAAGGAAGAATTACAATGTATCAACTGAAAGGAAAGCCATCCATGTGGTGGGATCAACTTGTGTAGGTGCAACACATTAAAGAGAAAAATGTAACTTGGAACGAATTCAAAAAGTATTTCGAAAAGAAATACTTGATAAGAGATACTATGACAAAACGATAAAAGAGTTCTTTGAACTCAAGCTAGGTAGCATGACCATTGATGAATATGAATAGAGGTTTTTGGAATTGCTAAAGTACGTTCCTTTCATCAAGGATGAGACTGTCAAAATTCAAAGGTATCTGAGTGGACTACCATCTTTCATCAGTGACAAGATCCAATATGATGACCCTAAAACTATGGAAGCAACTATCAGGAGAGAAAAATGCTTATATGAGAAGCAAGGATAAAATCCCACTTTCTGGAAGGCTTGGGAAGACAAGAAGAAATTCAAGGTGGATTAGAGGAAGAAGGGAACTAAGCCATCCTTTTTCAGAAACAGTCCTTAAGGACAACCAAGTTTTAGAGAGCCCAGGAAGGCCAAAGTAGGTGGGGAAATGCCAAGACAACCACCTACGGAATGTTGGGTTTGTAAAGGAAATCATAGGTACATAGATTTCCCCCACACAAATGGGAAAGTGAGAGTTGTCCACAATGTTCAACAGGCATAAACAGTGGAAGACATGGGCAATAGAATACCAAGGATCTATGTTTCCCTGGACAACAAGCAAGATGAGTTTCAATCACACATGATTGAAGTTGAAGGTATGATCAATAACCATGCCTTTACTATTTTAATTGACTCAGGGGCTAGTCATAGTTATATAGATCCCAAGATGGTGGAAAGTTTGCAATTGCCAAGAAATAAGCATGGAAAATCTTGGTTAGTGAAGTTGGCTACATGAGCCAAGAGAAAGGTTGTTGAGTTGGTTAAGTCCTGTCTAATGGACATGAATGGACTGAGCACACAGGCTAAATTGAACATCTTACCTTTATGTTCCTATGAATGTCTAATTGGGATGGATTGGTTGGACCAACACCATGCCATCTTAGAATGTCGTAACAAGGCATTCACTTGCCTGGATGAGGAAGGAAATCATAGAATAGTCCAAGGAATTTCCAGAGCAGTTGCTATTAGAGAAATCTCAACAATGCAACCGAAGAAGTGCTACAGGAAAGGATGCCAAATATTTGCATCTCATATGGATGAAGCACCTAAGGACAAGGTGTCAAATATTGAAGACCATGCAGTATTAAAATATTTTGAGGATGTGTTCTAGGAGGTACCCGGTCTACCCCCAAAGAGAGATATTGACTTCTCTATAATCCTGATGCATGGAGCAGCTCCAATGTCAAAAACTCCTTACAGAACGAGTACAACAGAGCTGAAAGAACTGCAATTGTAGCTTGAAGAACTTCTGAAGAAGGGGTATATACGCCCAAGTATGTCACCTTGGGGTTCCCCAGTCTTATTCGTGAAGAAGAAAGATGGAACATTGATATTGTGCATCGATTTAAGATAGTTGAACAAAGTGACTATATAAACAAGTATCCGTTGCCAAGGATCAATGATCTATTTGATCAGCTGAAGGATGCCAATATATTTTCAAAAATAGGTCCCAGTTCAGGGTACCACCAGGTAAGGATAAAAAATAAAGACATCAGCAAGACCGCCTTTAGAACAAGGCATGGTCATTATGAATTCATAGTGGTACCATTTGGATTATCAAATTCACCTGTTGTTTTCATGTGCCTAATGAATGGTGTATTCAGGGAATATCTAGACAAGTTTGTCATAGTCTTTTTGGATGTCATCCTGGTGTCTTCCAAGTCGAAGGAAGAGCATGAATATAATCTGAGGATGGTGTTGCAAGTGCTAAGAGAGCACCAACTATATGCCAAATTGAGCAAGTGTTCATTCTATCAAAAGAAAATCAATTATTTGGGACATATTATTTCAAAGGATGGGATAGTCGTGGATCCTGAGAAGATAGAATCCATCAGAGAATGGACAACACCAAAGAATGTGACATAAGTCAGATCCTTTATGGGTCTAGATAGCTATTACATGAGGTTCATTGCAGGGTTCTCAAGGATATCTCACCCCATCACTTCCTTGCTAAGGAAGGAGAAGGAATTTCATTGGACAGAAGATTGTGAGAGAAGCTTCCAACAATTGAAGCAGTTGTTAACCAGTGCTCCAATCCTGAGGATTGCAGATCCAAATGAACATTTTGTAGTGTGTACAAATGCATGAAATGAAGGACTAGGAGGAGTCCTTAGTCAAAATGGATTTGTAATATGTTATGAGTCCAAAAAATTGAAAGAGCATGAAAAGAACTATGCAACTCATGATTTGGAGTTGACGACCATAGTGCACGCTCTGAGGAAATGGAGACATTACCTCATGGGAAAGAGGTTTGAACTAAGGATAGACCATAACAGTCTGAAGTATTTATTTGATCAATCAACCTTGAATGCTAGGCAGAGTAAATGGTTGGAATTCCTTTGTGAGTATGACTTTGATATCAAGCATATCAAAGGAAAGGAGAACAAAGTGGTTGATTCACTTATCAGAAGAGTGCATGAACTACATGCTACAACCATTAGCATGTATCAATCTGATATTAAAGGCATAATTTTGGAAGCTGCAAATGAAGATTTGCAGTACATGGAATTGGTAGCAAGGCTACAACAAGGTAAGATTCTACAGAAAGTGGAAGAGTATAAATTGGAAGCTGATGGAACACTCCTGTACAAAAACAAAATTTATGTACCTAATTTCCAGGAGTTGAGATTTATGATCTTGAATGAAATGGATAATGTGCCTTATGCTGGACACCCAGGATATTAGAAAACAATGGCATCAGTTAAGAACCATTACTTTTGGCCAGGTATGAAGAAGGAAATTGCAGAATACATCGCCCGATGTATGGAGTGTCAGAAGATCAAATATGAGCATAGGCACCCAACAGGGTTGCTACAACCATTGCCCATTCCTGAGTGGAAGTGGAAAGTGGTGACAATGGATTTCATCACAGGATTGCCCAGAACAAATAAGAAACATGATTCCATCATGGCGGTGGTGGATAAGCTCACGAAAGCTGCCCATTTTATTCCATTGAAAACTACTCACAAGGCAACTAATGTTGTCGATATATATATGAGGGAAGTAGCATGATTGCATGGTATTCCCAAGACAATTGTGTTTGACAGAGACCCAAAATTCACCTCAAAGTTCTGGAAAGGGTTATTCAAAGGGTTCAGAACGAATCTGAACTTCATCATAGCCTATCAGCCTGAGTTTGATGGGAAAACATAAAGGGTGAACCAAGTGATAGAGGGCATGTTAAGGATGTATGTGATGGACAAACCATCTAAATGGGAAGACTACCTACACTTGGTAGAATTTTCCTACAACAATGGGTATCAAGCATCACTAAAGATGAGCCCATTTGAAGCACTTTATGGAAGAAAGTGAAACACTCCAATAAGCTGGGATAACCCAGTTGATAGGGCAGTGCTTGGGCTAGAGTTTCTCAAGGAAATGGAAGAGAAAATGTCAAAGATTAAGCATAATTTGAAGGTTTCCCAAGACAGGAAGAAAAATTATGCTGATAAGAACATAACCCACAGAGAGTTTAAAGTGGGTGATCATATTTTCTCGAAAGTGAAATCCAACAGAAGTTTCCTGAAGCTAGAAAACTGTTCCAAGTTGGCAGCCAGATATTGTGGGCCATTTGAAATCCTAGAAAGGATTGGACCAGTTGCATATATGTTTGCATTTCCTACATCCATGATTGTACATAACGTGTTTCATGTTTCATTGCTTAATAAATTTATAGCTGATTCTAATCATGTTATTGATTGGAATGTGATTCAAGTGGAGCAAGAAGGCATCTTGCAAGTGAATCCGATGCGCATATTGGACTGGAATAGAAAAAAACTCTGGAATCGAGCCATAGGGCTTATAAAGGTCTAGTGAACCTGGTACAGTCCTGAGGACACGACATGGGAGCATGAGGATGCTATGCAGGCAAAATACCCACATCTTTTTGAAGTTTTTGGTAATCTTGTTGATGTTGTGTAAATAAGTTGCACTGGGGATAGTGAAAAAATAAGGGGAGGGGATTAAATATCCTCAAGGACAAGCCCTAGTTGTATGTATGAATTGTAAACATGTTTTGTAGGTTGTTGAGCCGAGAAATTATAAGATGGTAAGCTTATGTGTTATTAGGCTGAAGAGCCTAGGTGTTAAAGGCCCTATTTTTGTACATGTAACTATTCATATAAGTAATATAAAAACATCATTGCGTGTAGACCGACCACGAAGAAACAGTGATGGGGGACTAAGATCCACTAGGTTGGGTAAGGGAGAGGGGGTTGAGAGGTTGGAAAGAGGGGCTAAACCTAAGGTCTTAATTCCAAGAGAATAATAATTTATTATTATTCCAAAAGCTATGTAAAAGGATATGTTTTTATCCTAAGTTCCCGGAGAAGGACAAGTGACTTCCAAAGGGAAAGGAACGTGCTTTATGAGTGACATGTGTCGGATGAGGCACATGCAATTTAAGATGGACAATCAGCTTGTTGGGGGGTTCACTTCCCATTCTTCCATCCTCATCCTAAACTCGTTTGGCCCCCATCATCGACCTCTACATTTTCTTTTCACGCACCTTGAAACCAATAACCCTTGGGCTGATTTGTGTCTCCTGTGGAACTCGACGCATTGGTAATCACCTGAGTCGTGATGTGTCTTAGTGTTTGTCTCTTTCCATTTTTGATGCCCATGCTCATTTTCTATTGCCGTCGTCACCCTTGTGTCAATTGAGTGCTGATGTTGTTGCGGTTTCCCTCACCTGGATGGAGCTGAGTTGAAGTGGTCAAAGAAGTAGGTTGTTAGGCCTGTGAGAAACTCTCTCTCTAGGTGAGAGAGGTGGTTGTGGATTGAAGAAGCAGGTTGTCGGGCTTGTGAGCAAATCTCTCCAGGTGAGAGAGTGTGTTGAGGAGGTGAGTTCTCCTGGAGGGAGTCCCGTAGCTGCTACAGAGCCTTTAGAATTCTGGCCTAACCTGTTGCTGAAGCCCAAGGTAAGGGAGGGGGAGCAGTCGATGGACTGTGTGATAGTGAAGGTGTATACTCCTGGTGTGGGACAAGCATGTGGGGAATGATAATTCTGGTCCGACCTATTGCTGAAGCCCAAGGTAAGGGAGGTGGAGCAGTCGATGGATTGTGTGATAGTGAAGGTGTATACTCCTGGGGTGGGATAGGCATGTGGGGAATGAGAGTCTATGAGCAGTGGGAATAAGTGGCTCCTGGGAGAGAATCCTTCCTCTTAAACTATATGACTTCTTATTGACTTGGCCTAGCCTAGGAATCCCTTTCCCGGTGGAGTTTAGTCCCAGTTCGATGGTGACCTACTGCTGAGAGTGATGAGCAGTGTGGTCTAAGGCTGGGAGGTTTTTGGAAGGTCTGCACATAGTTGGTGGTTTTACTTCATTTAAAATATAAGTATCATTTCCATGCTTAATTATGTATGTTATGCATTTCTATGATTCTTGAGATGCTATCATGTGTTCCGTTGCATATAGTAATTACTGTCAATTCCATTTGA
>ML781018.1:255034-337944 GCA_009831015.1 Picea engelmannii | reverse complement strand
GTTATTCTGCTTGATTGCTTTTAGTGGGTTCATATCAGGCTGGTAATCTTGTGATTCTTTGATACAATCACTGGTTGTTCTGGTTCTCCTTTCTTTCTTGGAATCCTTATGTTTTCCTTTTACTTTTAGGTCCATGGAGTTTCGTATATATTCCATGCCCTAGAGATTCCACTTCTTACCTTCATCATTGGTTCACGGATCTGGATGGACAACCAGGAATACTTTAAGGCTTCTCTTTGAAAAGGTCTTCTTCTGCGGTTGAGTTGAACATGTACTGTCTTTTCATGGCTGCTACCATGGATATATGTATTTCATCATGTTCAATGGATCATAGGATTAGCTCCCTCCTAATCCTTGCTTCATGTATAGGTGCATATAATCTGCTCCCTTCGTCTGACTGAGTCCATGCTTCCGTCTCCGTCCTTATTGTCTTCTACCATATATAATAGAGTTCATGCAACCTTATTGTCTTCTGCAATATATAATTGGCTCTCTTGTCTTAACAGAGTCCACACTTCTGTCTTAGTTGTCATCATAAGTCTTTCTCCAATTTCTCTTGATGTCTGACTTCTAAGTCTCTTCAGGATTGATTTTGATTTTGGCTTATCTTGTAATAGCTTTCACATGATATATTTTATTCTTTCATGTGTAATATCTAGTGATTATCATTCTTGTCTTGTTGTTCTTTCATAGGTATAGTTCTTCTTGTAACACATTATCTTCCAAGAGATAGATATACAATATATGTACAAAGACGATGCAAGCAAGATATGTACAGAAAATAAGAATAGTGTTGTTTACCTTTTAGTAGAAGAAGTCTCTTCCATCCTGCTTAGTCTTCTTTGTAGGTTCCTTTTCTTCGGCAACTGATGCTTCATGCTTCCCTTTCCTTTTCTTTAGCTCTGGACACTGGTTCCTGTAGTGACCATACTTTTGACAGTTGGAGCATTGTACTTCTGGAATGTCTTTCTCTTGATTTGGCTTCCTCCTT
The DNA here is from genome assembly GCA_009831015.1 of Picea engelmannii. Lineage (NCBI taxonomy): Eukaryota > Viridiplantae > Streptophyta > Pinopsida > Pinales > Pinaceae > Picea > Picea engelmannii. The sequence goes on along the minus strand of ML781018.1, from coordinate 336,953 downwards.
GAACCAAACTTCCTTTTGTTCCTGAAGTTCTTGAATCTTGCTGTGAAGGCTTGATCATCGTACTTCTTTTGAGGTTTCGCTTTTGCATTGATCCTTGATTCTTCTTGAGCACATCAAGTCCAAAGTTCTTCAAATGTCGGGTACTTCTTCCTTGTATTCATGCTTGCAGCAAATGCATCCCATGTCTTGGGAAGACCATTAAGTACTATGTTCACCAATTACTTTTCTGAAGTGATCTCTTCAATAGCTTGTAGTTGATATCTTAGCTGGGAGATCCTTATAAAGTAGGATGTTATGCTGTCGTCAACATTCATCTTCATGTCACAAAGCTCATTCTTCAGACTCATAACTTGTCCAATGTTTCTAACTGAGAAGAGATTTGTTAGGGCATCATACATCTTCTTCGATGAGTCAAGATGGGAGATGTAGGGTATCAAGTGGTCTTTTATATCCACTATGATACTCATGGAATTGATGTCAACATCTTTGAACTTCTCCATAGCTGCAACGTTTTGCGGTTCCTTCTCTTCTTCTTCTGTAAACTCTGGCTTCACGATCTTTCCTTTCACAATGTCCTGCACTTTATTCTTAGCAGGGATGAGGTCAATCCTTGTCTTCCATGCTCTGAAGTTAGAGGCTCCATCTAGCTTGTTCTCAGACTTCATAGAGTTCGTCATGGCTTCCTTGACTTGGTCAAACCCTATATTTGACCAGAAATCCAAACTTCACGTCTTGGCCTTCTGAGAGTACCAGGAGATGCGTTGGGCTAGGGTGCACTGATCTATCCAGATATTAGGTCAATCTTGTCACTTAAGGTGCCTTGACAAGAGGTTTAGGGTTTCTGCAACTGCTTCTGCTGGTAACCCTAGCTGCAGTGCTTTTGGAAGTTGCTCCTGCTAGTAACCCTAGCGACAGTTCCTCAATGAGCTCAATGTCTAGCGGCTATGTTCCCTTCCCGTGTTTTAGGCTGACTGAAGGGGTGTGGGCCCATAACCTCTTAGAATATAGAAGATGGTGTGCTCATTTTACCATTGACGATACCCTCATCACCCAACCACAGGCCGAAGCCTCCTACTGAGCACCTTAACCTTGACCTAAGAATTCCTCTGGAAGCAAACACTAGGCTAGATAGCCAAACAAAGAGTAGCGCATCAATCCCCAAGGATAGTGCATCACAAAAGACTGATCAGATGTTCCAAACCCTAGACAAGAGATATCCAAGCCAATACTGAAACTAGCTACTGCTGCAGCTGCAGCTGCAGCTGCAACCCTCCTCCAAACCTGCACACCAGACTGCAACTGCAGTGCGCACCAACTAGGAAAACTGCAGTCCTGAGATGTGACAAATGAGAACTGGCGCCCTGTATTTATAGTAATCCTGCTAGTTTATTGGGGCCGACTTCTCTTTCTGGGTATGTGTCTATTCAGTATATTATTATTAATTCTGGCCGACTTCTTCTCTTGGAGGCTAATAGCCTAATATAAATTTTCTTCTTGAGCCGACAAGGCTTCTAGGGTTATTGGCCAACTCATTAGGGTTTCTCTAGCTTCCCAGAGTCTTCTATTCTCGTCAGGTTCACACGTGGGGGTAAATACCTCCCACATCTACCATAATATTAACAGCAACATGGGAAGGGAATTACCCCGACCACATGGGAAGGAAGTGAGGAATTCACCTTGGACACATGTTAGGAGGAGGGGAAGGTTGATCCATTATATACAACATCTAGTAATCCATTTTTCATATGGAAAGGAGGGAAGGGAGGAGGGTACATTTCATTTCTTTTGGTATGAATGAAAGAATGGATTTAAGTGATAAAGGAAGGAAGGTCCATCCCTAGTGGTACTACAACTAGAAGGATCATAATATAATATAATACCCACCCACATGGGAAGGTATTCTAAATAGAATTCTTCAAACATGGTATACATTCTATTATAGGATACATTGTTGATTTATTTAACCATGTTGTTTTCTCAAGGTTTCAACAGGCCTAGTCCCACCATATTATTCACCTGATACATAAATTGGGATCTAGGACTAATCCAAACAATTATAGAATGATCATGGTGGGACTCGCTTTCTCCAAGATCTATGTTATCACTCTTTATCTATAGTAATTAAAGAAGCTTGAGAGATGTCTCTTGAGGACCAAAGGGTGAGTACATTTATGCCTGAAATGTTTCATATTGGAGTCCTAAATTACCCTACATGTGAAAATGAACTCTATGCTCTGGTTCAAGATATTAAGAAAATGAATCACTATCTAATGGGAAAGGAGACCATCATTCACACTAATCAGCAACTACTACAGTATTTCTAGGCCCAGAGAAAGCTTCAACAAACTATAATCTACAAGTGGATGGAGTTTTTAGAACAATTTCATCTACTCATCAAACATAAGAAGGAAAACACTAATAAGTTGGTGGACATGCTCTCAAGAGGTGTTTCAACCTAGTGGATCCTTTCACCCATGATGCATACAAAGAGGCATACATAGAATATGAGGACTTAAAGAGGTGTTTCAATAGCTACAGGGCCAAGTTTTTGTAGAAGAAGGTGATAGTAAAGTTGACTGTCATGTCTAGGACGGGTTGCTCTACAAGATAGACAAGATCTATGTTCATAAAGGTGAGATATTGTAGCTTATTAGAGAGGCTTACACCTCCAAAGTTGCAAGGAATTTTGGTGTGGAAGATAATTGCCAACTTACACAAGTATTTGTATTGGCCTAGAATTCAATAATGTCTAGCTAAGTTTATTAGAGGATGCATACTTAGTTGTGTTGCCATGCCCAGTAACAAAAACAAAGGTTTATACCATCCTTACATGTACCTACTAGAACATGGGATAAAATCTCCATGGATTTTTTAGGTGGTTTGTCAAGAACAAGGAAGGGATGTGACTATCCATTTGTGGTAGTTGGAAGGTTTAGCAATATTTGCATTCCCATTCCTTGTAAAAATAACATCAAGGGATGAGATGTAGCAATCATGTTCTTTGAAAATGTTTGGGTGCACTCTGGGATACCAATGAGAATCATATCATATAGAGATATAAAATTTCTCAGTTCCTTTTGGACTACGATTTGGGATAATACAGACACCAAGTTGAAGATATCTACAACTTTCCATCCATAGATAAATGGGCAGACGTAAGTAGGGAATATGATATTGTCCTAGATTTTGAGGGGTTATAATAAGAAGCATCCAAATATCTAGGATACAAAATTGATTTATAGTCAACACTCTTATAATAGAGAAATCCACACTTCTAATAGTAAGTCCCCCTTTCAAATTTGTGCCACCTTCACCCTTAAATGTTGTATATGGACAAGGAGTGAGGGAAGACACCACAGGAGAAGTATTAAAGGCCAAAATATTCATTGAAAAGATCAAGAATATCCATTTGAAAGCATATGAGACATTGAAGAAGTTGCAACAAAAGTACAAAACCTGATATGATCAACACATAATTAAGAAAAAAATTAAGGTGGGAGACGAACATAGTTACCGACTTGACAATAACTCTAGCCTTAAAACCCCATATTTTTGGGTAAAAAACACTAAAGTCAACCCCCAAATTAAAAATTTGTGCTACTAGTAGCATCCTTTTTTTTCAGGGTTAAAATTACAACATTTTCCAACCATGGACTTAATTAACCCTCATAATGTTGTTGACAAAAACCTTAAAATCAACCCCCAAATCAAAATGTGGTGCTACCGACGACAACAGTTTTTTGGGGGAGAGGGGGGCGTTCAAATTACAACGTTTTGCAATGATGTCCTTAGCAACCTTGTAATGTTGCTAACAAAAACATTGAAATAAATCGTCGAATGAAAAGTGGAAACATTGGTGACACTTTTTTTTCAAGGTTAAAATTACAACTTTTTTTACATTGTGGCCTTAAAAACCTCTATCGTCCCAACCAAAAATCAAAAAGTAGTGCTACTAGTTGCAACCCCTATTTTTTCAAGGTTAAAATTACAACTTTTTTGAAACCATAATCTTGACAATTGGTTTTGTTGTAGCCAAAATCCTAAAATTAACCCTCGAATAAAAAATAAGCCCCACTAGAAGCAACCCCTTCCTTTTTGGGGCTTAAAATTGCAACATTTTTGAAAGCATGACTTGCAAGAGTGTTACTATTGCAAATGAAATCATAAAGAGTGAACAAAGGAAAAAAAGAAGAAAAAGAGAATGGGGGAATAAATTTACAATGTAGGGGAGAAAACAAGTTTTTTTAAATAAAATAAATAATTAAAAAAAAAAAATGAAACAAAAAAGTAAAAGAACACAAAATCATGTTCAAAACAAAAAGAAATTCTTATTTTTAAAAACAACTAAAAATTAGATGCAAGTTAATATATATATATATATATATATATATATATATATATATATATATAAACATTGTTTCTAGAGCCTAAATTTGTATTGGGGTGATGTGATCAAGTAGAGAAGGGAGGTGCTACACCTTTTTCTAAGGTTGATGGATCTAGAAAGAGGGTCTGACAAGGTCGATTACAATGGCAAGGTGGGATTCTCTGAAGAGGTCTTTGTATATGATGAGGACTTCATATGAATTCATATGGAAATGTTAGCATGAGTGATAAGCCAAAATGGGTTGTCGGATGCCCATGCAAATCTTGTTAGTGGAATTCAGGATCATAGGGTGACATAGACTTTATTCCAATTGCATGCAAACTCTGAACACTTTGTTCCTGAGGGTAAGAAGATAGATCCATCTCTCGCAGGAATTAATGTGCATCAATATATCTCTCCTCCTACTAATCCTCCATTTTCGATAGGTGACAAGTGTTGGGATCCACTTTTGTCATATTTCTTCGCCCAATAAATTGGTTATTCTTAAACCATTTCCCACATTTTGTCAATAATACACACCATAAAACTTCATTACATACCTTTATTCATGATTAAACATACCTTGTGGTTAATACATTGTTTTTCTATGTTTTTAGTAATTAAAGACGATTATATCATAGTTTTGCTAACAATGGTTAATGTCAAGAATTCATGTAGCTAAATTAACTGAGTTATTTTACCAACAATTCACTTCCAGTACATGAAATCATTTGTTGGCATACTTCTGCATCTCCAATTGAAATTCGACCATAAGCTTTTTGAATATCTAGATGTCAGCGTGGTGGGTGTCCCTTGGTTCGCACCCAGGTCCAACATGGAAGTCTCCAACCATAGTTAAGAGTTTTTAGTCAAAAACATTCCAAATTAGCAACAACTAACTTCTAGCATGATTCTTGAGATAATGAGAACGAATCTCAAGATTCTAGAACATGGGTTTTGTGTAGGATGGTCTAAATTGAGTACTACATGGACAAATTTTTGAAATAAGGCAAGGTTAATAAGTTGTGGAGTTTGTTATAATTTGGGCTTGCCCAAATTTTGTACGCAACCAATTTCCCAATAAAGGTAAAAATTGTTTGAATGAATTGGGATTCAGTTCTAGTGACTTTATGTATAAATAATGCCTCCTATAATAGAGCATGAGCATTCATTTTCATATACAAATATCTGAAATTGATGAGCAAAGTATTGTAAGTTGAGACTATGCAAATACAAATTGTTGATTTTCTCTGCATCTTGGTGTACCATTTCAACGTGATCTGATCCCCTCCAAGCAACATTGGTTAGGTTGGAAAGGGCCCCTCAATCCTGGGTAATGTCTTCTCTTTACCTTGTTAGTTAGATAGTTATTGTGTGTTTAATACTGTATTTAATTTATGTGTTTGTTAAGATTTGAATTATTTATTTCAAATGTGTTTCAATTTGGTTAATCACCTTTAGGTTGGTACACCTATGTTCAACATCTCATGCATTGTAATTATGTTCAATATGTGTTAATTATCCTCTCTACAGTTTACACAAAGATTTAAAATATTTTCCCTTCCATACAAACTTTAGTTAGTTCCATAAATAAATGATCATTCTTTGCCAATTGTTGTGCCCAAACAAGAAGTTATTTGTGAAGCAAGATTGATTGCAAGAGATAGAAATTATCCTCACATTGCCTCATTATTCATTTTTTGTGTAGATATCTGCTCTTAAAGTCGATTATCTACGTATACATAATGGAATACCATTTTCCTATTTGATTCCTATTCTCATTGTGTTTGGTGTACACAGTCTGGAGGTTTATTTGTTGAGATCGAAGCTTGTTGTGATTATGAGTTTTATTGCATTCTTAGATTGCCTAGTTTGTACCAACCATAGTTTTGTAGTTTATCTTATACTCAAACATACTAACATTTGCTTTATTTCTCATTTAGTTTGAAATTTCATTTTCTGCATTTCTTTTGTACCATTGCAATTTAATGGATTTTGGTTTGTTGCAGTTATTTGAACCCTTTNTCATATTTCTTCGCCCAATAAATTGGTTATTCTTAAACCATTTCCCACATTTTGTCAATAATACACACCATAAAACTTCATTACATACCTTTATTCATGATTAAACATACCTTGTGGTTAATACATTGTTTTTCTATGTTTTTAGTAATTAAAGACGATTATATCATAGTTTTGCTAACAATGGTTAATGTCAAGAATTCATGTAGCTAAATTAACTGAGTTATTTTACCAACAATTCACTTCCAGTACATGAAATCATTTGTTGGCATACTTCTGCATCTCCAATTGAAATTCGACCATAAGCTTTTTGAATATCTAGATGTCAGCGTGGTGGGTGTCCCTTGGTTCGCACCCAGGTCCAACATGGAAGTCTCCAACCATAGTTAAGAGTTTTTAGTCAAAAACATTCCAAATTAGCAACAACTAACTTCTAGCATGATTCTTGAGATAATGAGAACGAATCTCAAGATTCTAGAACATGGGTTTTGTGTAGGATGGTCTAAATTGAGTACTACATGGACAAATTTTTGAAATAAGGCAAGGTTAATAAGTTGTGGAGTTTGTTATAATTTGGGCTTGCCCAAATTTTGTACGCAACCAATTTCCCAATAAAGGTAAAAATTGTTTGAATGAATTGGGATTCAGTTCTAGTGACTTTATGTATAAATAATGCCTCCTATAATAGAGCATGAGCATTCATTTTCATATACAAATATCTGAAATTGATGAGCAAAGTATTGTAAGTTGAGACTATGCAAATACAAATTGTTGATTTTCTCTGCATCTTGGTGTACCATTTCAACGTGATCTGATCCCCTCCAAGCAACATTGGTTAGGTTGGAAAGGGCCCCTCAATCCTGGGTAATGTCTTCTCTTTACCTTGTTAGTTAGATAGTTATTGTGTGTTTAATACTGTATTTAATTTATGTGTTTGTTAAGATTTGAATTATTTATTTCAAATGTGTTTCAATTTGGTTAATCACCTTTAGGTTGGTACACCTATGTTCAACATCTCATGCATTGTAATTATGTTCAATATGTGTTAATTATCCTCTCTACAGTTTACACAAAGATTTAAAATATTTTCCCTTCCATACAAACTTTAGTTAGTTCCATAAATAAATGATCATTCTTTGCCAATTGTTGTGCCCAAACAAGAAGTTATTTGTGAAGCAAGATTGATTGCAAGAGATAGAAATTATCCTCACATTGCCTCATTATTCATTTTTTGTGTAGATATCTGCTCTTAAAGTCGATTATCTACGTATACATAATGGAATACCATTTTCCTATTTGATTCCTATTCTCATTGTGTTTGGTGTACACAGTCTGGAGGTTTATTTGTTGAGATCGAAGCTTGTTGTGATTATGAGTTTTATTGCATTCTTAGATTGCCTAGTTTGTACCAACCATAGTTTTGTAGTTTATCTTATACTCAAACATACTAACATTTGCTTTATTTCTCATTTAGTTTGAAATTTCATTTTCTGCATTTCTTTTGTACCATTGCAATTTAATGGATTTTGGTTTGTTGCAGTTATTTGAACCCTTTAAGAATTGAACTCATCATTGTTATAAGTACATGAACACTCAAAGTGAAAGAGATTACTTCAAGCCTTCGTAAAGAGTGGCTCTTAATAGACTAATAATTGGTTTTATTACTTTATTTTAAGTGAATGAATATGTTAATATGAGTGACAAGAATCTATTGGAGTCGTAAATTGCACAAAGTTCAGGAATCCAGATGCAAAGCACAACATCACCAACAAAGACTTGTTACACTTGACATATGAGTTTGCATTCTTTGGTTTGTGTGAGTTTGTTTATAGATTCCATTATTTACCTTTCTGAGATAATCATTTCAAGACTAGGTCAGTGGTATTTTGAAAAGAGTTTAACTGATGTTGGTCGACTGATTTGAAAGTTAACTTGAATAGTATTTTAACCTCTGCATTTTAAATTAATTTAGATCAACCACTGCAATTAGACTTCATTCAGTTTGACAAGTTAATCATATCTCAAAGTGCATGAACACTTAGATCTCAAGTGAAAGGTTGCAACACAATTCATTAATGAAACCTCAAGCTAATGAACTAATCATTGTTTATAGGTTTAGTTTTTTATTTTAAATGTTTTGATTCTCTCATACATCGAAGTCTTAAGTATTCATTGATTAAACAAGATCTCATAAGAAAACATATTTATGCGCAGATCAAACATCTAGACATAGTATGATGTGTCATTGTTGATCTTGATATAAATTGGTGAATGCGAGAATAAGGTGGCTGTAATTTGCTTTTGATTTCATTAGATTACTTTGCTTTTTGGATTGATATATTTACTAATAGGAAATTTGATTTCATTTATTGCATTCCAAAGTGTTTTTTTCCAACATTAGTTGTTAACATGAGCTAGAATAGGCTCTGATCTTGCATTTGCTTCACTTGCATCTTGAAGTCTACGAACTCTCGTATTGATAGATTAAATGTCAAGGATTTATACATATAATTTGACCGACATTTTTGGCATTGTTGCCAAGGAGGTGCTAAAGGGATTAGAGCAGTTACAATTTTTGTTTTTGCACATAATTCTATTGAACCTACATTTAAGGCTAGGAGCGGGAGAAATAGTAAGATGCAAAGGCACCATTACTTCAGGATTTTTGAAAGGGTTCTAGTTTTTCGCAATCACTTTAGTGAGTTTCTCTGAGCCCTTGTCAAGTTGGTTCAATGTACGTAGTTTTAGTTTGATGCATTGCAAGTGAAGAGCTAACTCATGTGAACAAATAGCTTGGTGACAATAGAGTCTTGGTAGCATGAGGACTTCAAATACATGACAATTTTTTAGATTTTTTAAGTTTTCTTTGAGTAGTGTGTTTTCATTTCCATTGATCTATTTTTAGGTGTTGTAAGAGCCCCATGCACTAATCCATGTTGAGAGACAAAAACTCTTTACCAGCGAGAGACATTTAGGACGTTCAAGAATATATTGAGTAAATAAGGATGTTACTCCAAGAAATCTCTCAAGTCCTATCAACAATTGGACGCATCTCTACATCCCAAGAGGAGCAAATCCTGACAACATTCAGAAAAATAGTTGCACTTATAGAAGCGATAGAAGACCAAAAATTTCATGAGAAACATAAAAAAAAAGACATAGAAGAGACTGACAAGCCATGGACAACATTGGATGAGGAGTAGAAAAAAGAACCTAAGAATGAGGAATTTCTACCATGCCTATCATCATATCCTTTATGTGTTCAAGGGACCAATATGTTGCGTATGTGTTATATTCTTTGTGTAGTGTCCCCAAGGCCGAGCCCCATTGCAAACCATGTTATGAAAGAAATTGTAATTATGTTTTATAGGCTCGTGAGCCAAGTTTTTATAAGCTGGTGGCTCATGTGTTTGTTAGGCCAGGGAGCCTAAGGGTTGGAGGCCAAGGGCCTGATTTTGTACCTGAATGTATGTAACACATTAATAAAATATTAACACTGCCATGGGCAGACCGACCACGATGAATGAGTGAAGGGGGACTAAGCATCCATAAAGAAGGCAAGGAATTAGGGGCTGGAAGGTGGGAAAGGGGCTAAGTGTTGAGCCTAGGGGCTAAGCCTAGGGGGCTTAAGCCTGGGAATAATATTTTAATATTATTCCAAAAAGACATGTGCATTTTATGTTTTATCCTAAGTTTCTGGCAAGGGGAGGACGTACAAGGGTGATGCGTGCTGGTGGAACGCATGCAGTTCCATGGGTGAAAAGTGTCAACCATGACACATGCGAATAAAATGGCCAGGGTGAGTCGTGAGAAGGGTTCCTCCTCCATTCTACTCGATTGCCTGAATGCGTACGGAGCCCTGGATAGTACGACCAACCCGACTCCTGCAAAGAACCTTTGTGCGTCCCTGTGATTCGAAAAGTCTGTGTCTAGCTTTGAGAAAACCCGTGTGTACATTTCCTGAACGAGAATCCTGTGTTGATTTCGGGAAAGAGTCTGTGTTTGTTCTGGAAAGCTGGTACACCCCTTCTCTATTCTAAACCAGGGAGTTTGAATCGACCCCTGCGTGGATGACTCGTCACGCATCCCTAAGAATCTAGAGTGTGAGTCTATCCCGTGTTGCCAGATTGAGAAAACGGAAGTGTCCCATCCCTGCTAAGCCTGGTTATGCTATTGCACCTGTCTGGAGCTGCCCTGGGGTGTTCGTGTCTGGATTCCCATTGATTGTGGTGGACGTGTAGTGTTTGATCCTGTGTGGCTTGTTGGCCATTTTGTACAAACACTCTCTCCAGGTGAGAGAGGTGGTTGAAGTTGGAAGAACAGGTTGCTGGACCTGTGAGAGACTCCCTCCAGGTGAGAGAGTGCGCAGAGGAAGGAGATAACTCCTGGAAGGAACCTTGTAGCTGCCATAGAGCCCAGAGACTTCTGGTTCATCCTGTTCCTGTAACCCAAGGCAAGGGAGATTAGCAGCTGAAGGACTGTCCAGGTGACAGAGAAGGTGTATACTCCTGGGGTGGAACAAGCATGTGGGGAATGAGGGTCTGTGGGCAGTGAGCGTGGAAGGTTCCTGGGAGAGAATTCCATCCTTGTGGCTATGTGTTGTTTCCCTGTAACCTTAGCATAGCCTAGGATTCTTTGTCTTGGGGTGGAGCTTAGTCCCAGCTCGGGGGTGATCCACTACTGAGCTGATGAGCAGTGTGGTCTAAGGATGGGAGGTTCATGGAAGGCCTACACTTGGTTGGTGGAACTACCACTGTTCAAAGATAAGTACCAGATGATGCTTTAATTATGTTTATGTATCTCTGTGTATTATAATCATCATGTATTCTACTGTGCATATCCATTTAATGTTAATGTTATTGATTGTTATTGTAGAAGTAAATAATATGTTTACTATGAGATTAAATGTATTTCTTTTCTTAAACGCATGTGGATTATATAATGCCTGTATGAGTTATGTACAAAGGGGTGTTATAGATTTCTTTTAAGAGCGTTTAAGCCCTGGTAGCCAGAAAAAGGTGCGCTACAGTTTGGTATCAGAGCTATGGTTTCGACACAGAGCCTAGATGGGCCAGTGGAGCGGTCTTTGGACCGAGAGTGTGAGGGAAATTGGGTCTGGAAGGCCAATTTTGGACCTTGGTTTTCCCCGAAGTGTCAAGGAGTTACTTGACAAGTTTTTAAGCTCAGGAGGTTTAGCGGCATGTGAAACCGCAGTCGGTGTGGTCTATGGCCACGGGGAAATAGTTCCCCACACCAATAGTGTTATAACCTTAGGATCTGCTCAGGAGGGAAGGTGAACCCTCATGACCGTCGGATATGAAGAGTATGCACAGGGTTTAAATCCCTTTTGAATCACACAAGAGTGTGGGAATCGCGATATGCGAACTCCCGAAAACCCTGAAATACCAAAAAGATCTACACCGTAGATCATGGGGAGAAGAACTTGACCGTTGGATCACATAGTTTAGTAAACAATGATTTCGGGATTTTGACAGATGGAGGTTCGAGATGTGGAGTGCACGAACTCCCGATGCCTGAAACCCCGAAATGTCGAAAAGTTCTACGTCGTTAATCTGAGGAGGGGATCTGACCGTTGGATTCCATGCTTGGATTGGATGTGGGTGCATGAATGCATACCACGTGCCAGTGAGTCGAGAAGACAGGCAAGAGTGGTGGGACCCGATGATGTCGTTAAAAGCGACGTGGACCCTCCTGAATGTACCACATGCCACGTTGGTGAAGGGCGACAGTTATGCTGTGGGCCCGGAGAATAAAGTAATTCACGATTTCTGGGACTCGCGAGATAAGAGCACGGGAGCTCAACATTGAAACTCACGAAGTCACGAGTAGTGAGAACGCGAGGAGAAAAGTCAACATCGCTTCTCGGGGTTTCGTGAAAGGGAGGTGCCAGGGTTGGACGCCACAACTTGTGAAGGTGTGAGTAGCGAAGAGTGATAGCACTTAGCCCTAGACTACGGTTATGTGTAGCAGACGCTAGCAAGGAGGGATCCATACCCATGTCGCATCTCGGGTATCGGCGTTTAGAGGAAATGAGTCAAGGGTCTTCAACTCACGAACTCACGAGATCAAAAATTGCAAAAGGGTGACTTTGGTTACGAAGATTTAACTGTTGGATCTTCGTGGACCGAGATTCTGAAGTTCCGAAGTCCTGGAATTTGCAGAGCCCAACGAGAGATCAGAAAACTTATTTGAATCGAAACGTCTTTTGTTCTTGTTCATATTGGTTTATAAATGTTGTGGATTGTTCGTGAGGTTTTAATGGACTGACAAAATTCAAATTGAATTGCACAGTGTGTGTGCAGAGTTCAACGAGAGTCAGGATTCTAGTTAACCAACGTCCAGTATGGAGTGGGAAAAGGTGCAGATTGCCTCTGAAACAAAGGACAAAAGGGTAGGAAGGGATGTCAACCTGGGAGCCGAAGGAATAAACTCTAATGGGCATGGAAAAGAGATGGATAAGGAAGAACATATGATGCAACTCATCGAAAGATTGCAGAAACGTGCCCAGGCTCACCTAGATGATAGCCGAAAGCTCATGAAAATTAGGGATCGACAAGGTGAATTCAACTTAAAAATGTTGAAGAGCCTAGAAAGAATAGAAAAGAAATTGGAAAAAGGAAGTGACGCAAGAAGATCAAGAAGTTTCAGAACCCCTGAGAGGAGAAGAAGATCGAGGAGTGGTAACAGACATTACCGTCTCTCCCCAAAGCATTCTGGCAAGGAGACACATAGTAGTTCAAGCCCGTCCCCTACCAGAAAACACCAAAAATCTGGAAAGGATGAATTGAAAGGGGAGATGAACAACATTAAGCCTCCATCATTTGATGGAGAACATAAGGAGGAAGATGCCGAGACATGGTTGCTTGGCATGAGGAAATATTTCCAACTACATAATTATTCTGCCCATGTAGAAGGAAGAATTGCAATGTATCAACTGAAAGGAAAAGCATCCATGTGGTGGGACCAGTTTGTGCAGGTGCAACACATCAGAGAGAAAGAGGTCACTTGGAAGGAATTTAAGAGGTATTTCGAGAAGAAATACCTGACTAAAAGGTATTATGACAGAAAGATGAAGGAGTTCTTCGAACTCACGTTGGGCAGCATGACCATTAATGAGTATGAACGAAGTTTTCTGGAACTACTGAAGTATGTTTCGTTCATCAAAGATGAGGCTATCAAAATTCAAAGGTATCTGAGTGGATTACCACCTTCCATTGGTGACAAGATTCAGTATGACGATCCTAAGACCATGGAAGAAACCGTAAGAAGGGTGAAATGTCTATACGAACAACAAAGAGAAAAGCCTACCTTTCAAAAGGCTTGGGATGACCAGAAGAGGTTTAAGAAAGAACAGAGGTAGAAGGGAAACAAGCATCCCTTTTTCAGAAACAGTCCTTGGGGATAGTCATCTTTTAGATAGCCCAGGAAAGTTGAAGGGAGTGAGTAGATGCCAAGACCGCCACCTATGGAGTGTTTGGGTTGTAAAGGGAATCATAGGTACAGAGACTGCCCCCACAGAAAAGATAAAGCGAGAACTGTCCATACTATTCAGCAAGCTGAAACAATGGAGGATATGGGCAGCAGAATGCCGAGGATCTATGCATCCCTAGACAACAAGCAAGAAAAATTTCAATTTCACATGATTGAAGTGGAAGGTACGATCAACAACCGACCACTTGTTATTTTAATTGATTCAGGGGCTAGCCATAGTTATGTAGATCCTAGAATGGTGGACAATTTGCATCTAACAAGAAGCAAACATGAAAATCCTTGGCTAGTGAAGTTGGCCACAGGAACCAAAAGGAAGGTCACTGAATTGGTTAAGTCCTGTTCAGTAGACATGAAAGGAATGAGCACCAAGGCTGAATTGAACATTCTTCCTTTAGGCTCATACGATTGCTTAATTGGGATGGATTGGTTGGACCAACACCATGCCCTTCTGGATTATCGTAACAAAATATTTACATGCCTGAATGAAGAGGGAAATCAGGTAATAGTCCAAGGAATTCCCAGAGCCACGGCTGTTAGAGAAATCTCAGCCATGCAACTGAAGAAATGTTACCGGAAAGGCTGTAAATTATTTGCAGCTTGGGTGGAAGAAGCATCCCAAGATGTAGTCTCAAATCTGGAAGACCACAAGGTACTCAAAGAATTTAAGGGCGTATTTCAGGAGCTACTTGGACTACCTCCGAAGAGGGACATCGATTTTTCTATAAATTTGATGCCAAGAGCAGCTCCAGTTTCGAAGGCTCCTTATAGAATGAGTATGCCAGAGCTAAAAGAGTTGCAATTGTAGCTCGAAGAGCTACTAAAGAAGGGATACATTCGCCCTAGCGTGTCACCTTGGGGAGACCCAATCCTATTCATGAAGAAGAAAGATGGGACGCTGAGACTGTGCATTGATTTTCGGCAGTTGAATAAGGTCACTGTCAAGAACAAGTATCCTCTACCAAGGATTGATGATCTTTTTGTTCAGTTGAAGGATGCGAAAATATTCTCAAAAATAGACCTCAGATCTAGATATCACCAAGTGAGGATAAATGATGAGGACATCAGCAAGACTGCCTTTAGAACAAGGTATGATCATTATGAGTTCACAGTGGTGTCGTTTGGATTGTCAAACGCGCCTGTTGTTTTCATGTGCTTAATGAATGGGGTGTTCAGAGATTATTTGGACAAGTTTGTCATAGTCTTCCTGGATTATATCTTGGTGTATTCCAAGATAGAGGGAGAACATGAGAAACACCTGAGAATGGTGTTGCAGGTGTTGAGAGAACACCAGCTGTATGCAAAACTAAGCAAGTTCTCATTTTATCAAAGCCTGATTCATTACTTGGGACACATTATATCTGAAGAAGGGATCACTGTGGATCCTGAAAAGGTTGAGGCCATCCGAGAATGGCCAGCGCCAAGGAATGTGGCAAAAGTTAGATCTTTTATGGGTTTGGCAGGCTACTACAGAAGGTTTATAGCCGGATTCTCAAAGATAGCTCATTCTATCACTTCCTTGCAAAGGAAGGAGAAGAAGTTCCAGTGGACTGAAGAATGTGAGAGAAGCTTCCAGCGATTGAAGCAGTTGCTAACCAATGCTCCAATCCTGAAGATTGCAAATCCAAATAAGGATTACGTAGTGTGCACCGATGCGTGTAAGGAGGGGCTAGGAGGAGTTCTCAGCCAAGAGGGATTTGTAATTTGTTATGAGTCCCAAAAGCTGAAAGAGAATGAAAGGAATTATGCCACTCACGATTTAGAGCTGGCAACAATCATCCACACATTGAGGAAATGGAGACATTACCTCATGGGAAGGAGATTCGAATTAAGAATAGACCACAACGGTCTGAAATATTTATTTGATCAACCGACTTTAAATGCCAGGCAAATCAGATGGCTGGAGTTTCTGTGCGAATATGACTTTGATATCAAGCATATCAAAGGGGAAGAAAATAAGGTGGTTGATGCACTCAGCAGAAAAGTGCACGAAATACATGCTACAACCATTAGCATGTATAGGACTGAGATTAAAGACATAATTTTGGAAGCTGCAAATGTTGATTTGCAGTACAGAGGTTTAGTAGCAAAGCTACATCAGCATGAGAGACCACAGACCAAGGAAAGTTACACCTTGGGAACTAATGGCTTACTTCTGTATAAAAATAGAGTGTATGTACCCAATGTCCAAGAATTGAAGATGACAATTATAAAAGAAATGCATAATGTGGCTTATGCTGGACATCCTGGATATCAGAAGACTATGGCAGCAGTCAAAAGCCATTATTTTTGGCCGGGTCTGAAGAAGGAAATCGCTAAATACATCGCCAGATGTATGGAGTGCCAGAAGGTTAAGGCTGAGCATAGGCACCCAGTAGGGTTGCTGCAACCTTTACCCATTCCTGAATGGAAATGGGACGTGGTAACAATGGATTTTATCATAGGATTTCCCAGAACAAGTGAGCAACATGATTTAATCATGGTGGTGGTGGACAAGCTTACTAAATCTGCCCATTTTATTCCACTAAAAACCACCCACATGGCAGCTGATGTTGCTGATATATTTTTAAAAGAAGTTGCACTCTTGCATGGAATTCCTAAGACAATTGTGTCTGATAGGGACCCAAAATTCACATTGAATTTCTAGAAAGGATTGTTCAAAGGATTCATAACGAATCTGAACTTTAGTACATCGTATCATCCTGAGTATGATGGTCAGACAGAGAGGGTGAACAGGGTAATAGAAGACATACTGAGAATGTATGTGATGGATAAACCATCAAGGTGGGAAGACTACCTGCATTTGGTAGAATTTGCCTATAATAATGGGTATCATGCATCATTGAAGATGAGCCCATTCGAAGCACTTTATGGAAGAAAGTGCAACACTCAAGTGAGCTGGGATAATCCAGCTGACAGAGCAGTAGTTGGGCCTGAGCTGCTCAAAGAGATGGAAGATCAAATGATAAAAATTAAACGAAATATGAAAGCTGCCCAGGATAGGCAGAAAAGCTACGCTGATAGTAACAGAAACCACAGAGAATTCAAAGTGGGTGACCATGTTTTCCTGAAAGTGAAAACTAACAGGAGTTCCCTGAAATTGGGAAGTTGCGCCAAATTGGCAACAAGATTTTGTGGGACATTTGAGATCCTGGAAAGGATTGGGCCAGTTGCATACAGGATTGCACTACCTGCATCTATGACTGTACATAATGTGTTTCATGTTTCACTGCTTAAGAAATGTGTACCTAATGCTAATCATGTTATCGATTGGAATGTGATTCAGGTGGAACCAGAAGGTGTCCTGCAAGTGCATCCTGTGCGCATATTGGACAGGAAAAGCAAACAGCTTCGGAATCGAGCCATAGAGCTTGTAAAGGTCCAGTGGACCTGGTAAGGTCCTGAGGACGCAACATGGGAGCATGCATATGTAATGCCGGCAGAGTACCCGCATCTTTTTGAATTTTTTTGAAAAGCTTGCAGATGCTATGTAAATTTACAGTGCAAAAATAAGGGGAGGGGGATTGTAGTGTCCCCAAGGCCAAGCCCCATTGCAAACCATGTTCTGAAAGAAATTGTAATTATGTTTTATAGGCTCGTGAGCCAAGTTTTTATAAGCTGGTGGCTTATGTGTTTGTTAGGCCAGGGAGCCTAAGGGTGATGCATGCTGGTGGAACACATGCAATTCCATGGGTGACAAGTGTCAACCCTGACACATGCGAATAAAACAACCAGGGTGAGTCGTGACAAGGGTTCCTCCTCCATTCTACCCGATTGCCTGAATGCATACGGATCCCTAGATAGTATGACCACCCGACTCCTGCAGAGAACCTTTGTGCGTCCCTGTGATTCGAAAAGTCTATGTCTGGCTCTGAGAAAACCCGTGTGTACATTCCCTGAACGAGAAGTCTGTGTTAATTTCGAGAAAGAGTCTGTGTTTGTTCTGGAAAGCTGGTACACCCCTTCTCTATTCTAAACCGGGGAGACTGAATCGACCCCTGCATGGACGACTCATCACGCATCCCTGAGAATCCAGAGTGTGAGTCTATCCCGTGTTGCCAGATTGAGAAAACGGAAGTGTCCCATCCCTGCTAAGCCTGGTTATGCTGTTGCACCTGTCTGGAGCTGCCCTAGGGTGTTCATGTCTGGATTCCCATTGATTGTGGTGGACATGTAGTGTTTGATCCTGTGTGGCTTGTTGGCTAGTTTGTACAACACTCTCTCTAGGTGAGAGAGGTGGTTGAAGTTGGAAGAATAGGTTGTTGGCCATGTGAGTGACTCCCTCCAGGTGAGAGAGTGTGCAGAGGAAGGAGAGAACTCCTGGAAGGAACCTTGTAGCTACTGTATAGTTCGAACACTTCCGGTCCGGCCTGTTCCTGTAACCCAAGGAAAGGGAGATTAGCATCCGAAGGACTGTCCAGGTGACAGAGAAGGTGTATACTCCTGGGGTGGAACAAGCATGTGGGGAATGAGGGTCTGTGGGCAGTGAGCGTGGGAGGTTCCTGGGAGAGAATTCCATCCTTGTGGCTGTGTGTTGTTTCCCTATAACCTCATCCTAGCCTATGATTCCTCGCTTGGGGTGGAGCTTAGTCCTAGCTTGGGGGTGACCCATTGCTGAGCTGATGAGCAATGGTGTTCTACACCAAGAGAACTTCTCAGTGATCACATATTTTGTTAATGAATATGCAACATTCTTCAAAGTGTTCACCTTCATCAACAACACTTTATTTTATTCAACCATGTCTCTCACAAAGTGATATTGAACATCCATATGCTTTGTCTTTGAATGATAATTTGGGTTCTTCGCTAGAAAATTGCACTCTAACTGTCACAATCTATCCTTACAACTTTTTGTACCAACCCAATACATGAACACAATCTTTGTAACCATAATGCTTCCTTTATTTCATGAGTGGATGCCATTCATTCAACTTTTGTAGTTGAAAGTGCCACTACAGACTGTCTCTTTCTCATCCAACTGATTTCTCCTCCAAACAGGTTAAACACATACCCGCTTGTAGATCTCTTATGATCCAGATCTCCAACCTAGTTTGCATCCACAAAGCCATGTATGTCCAACACTCTGTCTAGTCATGGTCTTCCTTTGTAGCACAATCCATAGCTATTAGTGCCACACAAATACTTGAAAACCCTCTTTATTGTTGTCCAATGCTCCTTCCCTGGTTTTGACATATACCAACTCAAAACTCCCACTACATGTGCAATGTCCGGTCTAGTATAGACCATTGCATACATCAAATTGCCAGTTGCACCCGCATATGGAACATGAGACATGTCCTCCTCCTCTTCTTATGTCTTGGGACACTGATCCGAAAATAACTTTACACCAACAGGAATAGGGACCCTGGCCGGTTTAAACCTCAAAAATATTGTCTCCATATATTTTCTCTAATTTAACCAGAGTTTCATGTTTTTTCGATCTCTTTTAATTTCCATGCCCAAAATGAAATTTGCAGCACCAAGATTATTCATGTCAAATTTAGAGGACAAATGATTTTTCACATCCTGGATAATCTCCTTGTTGTTTCCTATCAACAACATGTCATCCACATACAAGACCAAATAAATCAAATGATCACCAATTAATTTAAAATACACACAATGATCCTCTTTGCTTCTTGTGAAGCCAAGTCCCAACATATAAGTATCAAATTTTTTATACCACATCCTTGGTGATTGTTTTAAACCATACAGGGACTTTTTCATCTTGCATACCATCTCCTTCTTTCCCTTCATAGAAAATCCTTCTGGTTGCTTCATATAGATTTCTTCTTCCAGATCCCCATGTAGGAATGTTGTCTTCACATCCATCTGTTCTACTTCAAAATAAAACGCAACAAAAAAATATAACATAAATCTAATAGTAGTTAACTTGGCAACATGAGAAAAATTATCACCAAGATCAATTCCCTTAACCTGGGAATAACCCTTTGCTACTAACCGAGCTTTGTATTTTTCCACTTTTCCTTCTTCATTCAACTTCTTTTTAAATACCCATTTGCTGCCAATGAGATTTCTTCCAGTTGGAAACTCCACTAGATCCCAAGCCTCATTCTTATCCAAGGATGCCATTTCTTCATCCATGGCCTTTTTCCAAAGTTTTTCATCCTCTGAATCCACTGCCTCCCTAACAGTTCTAGGATCATCATCATAGACAAAGTAAAATTTGAATGGAAATCAGATGGAGTATACATTTCCAGTTGCCTTCTTTTCTAAACTGATCTCCTCAATACTGGAATATGATGATCTTCTTCTTCTGTAGAGTCTGATTCATCATCCTTTAAATCAAACTCTATTTTCTTTGGTTCTTCCTTACTTGGTAGGACATCATGTTTGACATCTTTTATTTCTCTAAATACCACATCTTGGATATACACAACCTTCTTATTTTATGGGTTCCAAAGCTTATAACCTTTAAGACCATCTTTATACCCAATAACGATACACTTTTCAACCTTATTATCTAGCTTACTCATGTTTTCCTTTGGAACATGAACATAGGCCTCACAACCAAATACCTTGATATGTGTGAGAGAAGGTTTCTTACCAGTCCTTACCTCTTGTGGAGTTTTTTCATCCAATGCTAACAAGGGTGATTTTTTTGACCAGGTAACATGCAATACCCACTGCCTCTGCCCATAATTCTTGCCCTAACCCGACACCACTAAGCATGCATCTTTATTTTTCCATGAGTGTCATGTTCATCCTTTCTGCAACTCCCTTCTACTAAGGTGTATATGGAGTAGTATTCAACTTTTCTATATTGCACTTCTTACATAATTCTTCAAATTCATTCCCGCAGAACTCTCCACCATTATCTGTCCTCAACACCTTAATTATTTTCTCTGTTTGATTCTCAACAAGATCCTTAAATTCTTTAAACATGTCAAAGACTTCAGATTTCTTCCTAAGGAAATATATCCAAGTATTTCTTGAGAATTCTTCTATAAATGAGACATAGTACATAGATTTTCCCAATGATGGAACCGACACATGTCCAAACACATCACTTTGAAATAGCTGTAAAATTCCTTCTTCCCTCGTTGCACCAGAGGGGAATCTTACCCGATTATGCTTCCCATATACACAATGTTCAAAGAAATCAAAATCCAGAGAGAAGTTAGACATACCTTCAACCATACCTTTACCATGTATTAGTCGAAGACCCTTCTCTCCGATATGCCCCAGTCTTTGATGCCATAACATAACCTTTTCTCCAGAGACTGTAGGAGTATTTTCTTCTTCAACTCCAATATCAGGAAAAATGGAAATATTACACCCATCACCAATAGTTCTTCATTGCAGCTTATACAGAGTTCCAAACCAAACTCCCTTCAACAACACCATTTCTCCTCGAACCATCCTGTAGGTTTCCTTTTCAAATATTGTTTTTTACCCCTGCATTGTCCATTTTTATTAAAGAAATAAAATTTTTGGCCAATCTTGGGATGTGCAGAACACCAAGTAGTGTATTAATCCTTCCATCTATGATCCTCAACTTGACGTTTCCTCATCCTATGATACTGGTTGTTGAGTCATCACCGAGGAAAAAATTACCTCTATCATACATTTCATATTCATAGAACCACTCCCTGTGGGGAGTCATATGAAAGGATGCACCTGATTCAACCAACCATGCCTCATGATATGCATGTGTGCTTGAATAAGCCAGGTACACATTCCCTCCTTCTTCATTGGAGCTCTTTTCTTCTGTAGAAGGAGCTTCTTTAGATCTCTTATTTTTCTCAACTTTGGATCTACACTGCTTCTTGTAGTGCCCTTATTTTCCACATCTCCAACATACCTTTACAAAATTTACAGGAGATTTATATCTACCCTTAGAATTAGATCTCCCACTTGATGACTTAGATCTATTTCTTTCCTGGGAGCGTCCTCTTGCAAATAATGCATCTATTCTTTGTTCTTCTATGTTCTTTTGTCTCATCTCCTATGATAATAAGGATGAGACCACTTCATCAAACTTCAAGGAAGTTGTATTACTACCTAAGGCCACAACCAAACTATCCCACGAGTCTGGTAAATATAAAAGTAAACATATACACTTATCTTCATCTGAAATTTTAATCTCAACATATACAAACTGACTTACCATAGTATTGAAGGCGTTCAAATGCTCTGCCACCAAGTCTCCATCTCTCATACTCAGGTTATACAACTTCTTTCTTAGGAATTGTTTATTTACTAGGGACTTAGATTGATACAACTTCCCCAACTTATCCCATAAATCCTTGGTTGTAGCTTCCTCTGAAACATTCAGTAATATTAAATCTGAGAGACACGGTCGGATTGTGCTCTTTGCCTTCTGATCCAACTTTTTCCAATCATCTGCTGAAGTTCCTATAGGTGCATTACCTAGATCCACCGTGATCCACTATTGTTTGTCCACCAAAAAATCTTCCATCTTGAGCTTCCACAACTCAAAAAATTTCCCATTAAACTTCTCGATCTCCATTTTTGAACTGCTCTCCATTTCTCTTCACTTGAAGAATCAATACCGCATATATCCAACTGTAACAAGGCTTATCATAGTCCCGAGACAAACCCTTGACCACAAAGACGTCCCCCTGAAGACAATAATTTCTCTGATACCAAATGTAGATTTTAACCTTGTACAATATTTACTGCAAACACATTTTTAGTAAAAGAATGGAAAAGATACAATGGAAAACACACACATTACACAGAGATTTTCCCCCTGGAAACCCAAACCAGGAAAACCAAAATATTCTATATTCATTAAGCATCATACATTGTTTACAATATAATATACATATATGAGCCAACGACATCCAAAACCCTAACCCAATGACCTGGATTATTCAACAAACCTAATTCCTTAATCGAAAATAGAAAACCATCGACAAAAACCATGTGCTGAAAAACCACCCAATAATGGACACAAAAATTGAGGTGACACAAAAAATGAGGCAAAAATGCAACATGTTTCCCAAGGAAAAAAATCTCAGGGGCACTACCCCCAAACCATCGAATGGGGGGCCTGGTGCCCCCCCTAAGAACCCGATGAAACATAGAAGACACTAGCGCTAGTCGCGCAAAGAATATAACACAATCAACAAATAGTAGAAGATTTCCATGGCATGTCAAAGGGGGATGTGTGAATCAATGTTGATGAACAATTATACCAAGGGTAACATGGCTACATTGAAATTTGGTTCCAAACGACCATCAAACTTAAGCACCACTCCATTCTTCAAAATTTCTTGACATCTCCACAATCAAAGAAGTTGGTTCCTCGTATTCTAGTATCTTTCAAAGAATATCATCCAAACTTGAATATGAGCATATTTGTAATCTTGTTATGCACATAGATCCATTGGGAATACTCCTACACTTGAGAAAAGGTCTTCTTTTTTTCAAGTAGAGTAGGATAGTGTAGATGAATAAATAAATAAAATAGTAAAGAGAAAAATAAGTCCAGTAGTGAAAACCAGTTTACTAGCGCAACTCAACATGAGTTTTTCTTGAAAACTAGGCAACTGGTGGGAAAAATTCCTAGTAAAGTCTTGCATGTTGTTCAATTCTAGAGTATGGTTCTTCAAAATCATATGTTTTATGATGTGGGATTCCTTAAGGCCCACCTTCCGACAAGTCTCATCCCATCAACTTTAGCACTTCATTTGGGATTGAGATTAGAGATTTGTATAAGTACATTGGGGCCTACATGACTTAATGGTAGGTTCTCTCACTATCAGCAAGGGAATACATCAATGTCCCTTGAATGGTGGATTCTATAGGTGTTCAACTCGAACACATTCATCCACACCAACTACAATGTACTTTTGTACCTTGATGCCCATTGGCATTAATGGTGGGTCATCTCACATTGGTTAACGATTTACACTAATGGTTGGTAATACAATGATTTCTTTCTATTTTCAACTTCAATTAAATCCACTCACAAGATTGAATTGTACCAATATGGGATAAAAGTTGAAGATTATATGCTCTCATGGTATCAACAAAAGCTTGCAGCAATTCATTTTCTTATTTTCTTGTAGTAGCATATTCTACTAAAATACTACCACTCAGTCTTAAATAGTAGCATATGTTACCTTGTTTGCATGAGGACATGAAAACCCTCAGGTTTGGGGGAAAAGAATCTCTTTGGGTTCCTTCCATATCTTCAGTATCTTCAACATTCCTTTAGTCTATCTTAGCTAGATCTAGTCCAGCCTCTTTCAACATATTAGCTTCATTTATCTCTCATACTTTCAATAGCTCTCAACTTTGATATGCCTCATCTTCAATCTTAATTCAATATGTATCAAATCCTTCATTCTAGCTGAAAGCACACTAGAATTCAAAGCAAAGGTAACTTTAGGTAAAACAGGTACAAATCTCTTTAATTTACTAAGAATTTGGAAAACATTATGGATAACCACTCCACACTCCACTACACATCATCACCACTTACACAATACTATCACCATGATCATAATTCCCTTTCATTTCCAATTCATTATTCATAAAAAAATACTCTAATCTCAAGACCAAGAAATAAAAAGAAAAAGTATGGTATACAAGTACAAATACAAAGCAACATTCATAGTGTCTTCTCCTTATACATCATAAAAAATTCCTAAGTCATTTGAATGTTATAAATAAGAGGATGAAGTCATTGTTGTCTATCTAATCAAAGAACCACAAGTGAATATTGGTCTCAAAATGAAAGAAAAACACATAGTATAAAAGCATCAAAGCTCATACAAGTATATTCATGTTTCCACCATCTCCATCATTTTGTAAATTGTTTTTTCATACCATCCACCATCCCTTTATGATGACCCATCTCTTGCTTGTACTCAATTCTTTGTTGCTCTGTTTTTTTGTGTGACGATATAATCAATTTAAAAGAGTGTTGCTCCACAAGAACCAACACCAACACAAAGAAACAATTTCATAGATATCTACTCATGTTATATAATTAAACATAGTAAAAAATGAACATGGAAAATCTCAGGATGGGGGAGTGTTGGGCTCTGCCTTTGTCATATTTCTTCGCCCAATAAATTTGTTATTCTTAAACCATTTCCTACATTTTGTCAATAATACACACCATAAACCTTCATTACATACCTTTATTCATGATTAAATGTACCCTGTGGTTAATACATTATTTTTGTATGTTTTTTGTTAATTAAATTCGATTATATCATAGTTTTTCTAATGATGGTTAATGTCAAGAATTCATGTAGTTAAAGTAATCGAGTTCATGTACCAACAATTCACTTCTAGTACACAAAATCATTCGTTGGCATACTTCCGCATCTCCAACTGAAATTCGACCACAAGGGTTTTGAAGATCTAGATGTCAACATGGTGTGTGTCTCTTGGTTCACACCCATGTCCAACATGGAAGTCTCCAGCCGTGGTCAAGGGTTGTTAGTCAAAAACATGTCAAATTAGCATCAGTTAACTTCTAGAGAAATTCTCGAGATAATGAGGACGAATCTTAATATTATGGAACATGGGTTTTGTGCAGGATGGTCTAAATTGAGTACTAAGAAAACATATTTCTAAATCGGGCACGATTAAGAAGTTATGGAGGTTTTTATAATATGGTTTTGCATAGATTTTGTATGTGGCCAGTTTCCCAAGAAACGTAAAATTTGTTTGAATGAATTGGGATTTGGTTGTAGTGATTTCATGTATAAATATTGCCTCCTAGAATAGAATGCTAGTATTCAATATTTTCATATACAGAGATATGAAATTGATGAGAAAAGTATTTTAATTTGAGACTATGAAAATAAATATTGTTGATTCTCTCTAAATCTTGGTGTGCTGTTTCAACGTGATCTAATCCCCTCTAAGTAGCGTTGGTCAGGTTGGGAAGGGATCTCCAATCCTGGGTAACATCTTCTCTTTACCTTGTTAGTTAGATTATTGTTGTGTGTTTAATCGTGTATTTAATTTTTGTGTTTGTTAAGCTTCGAATTATTTGTTTCAAATGTGTTTCAATTTGGTTAAGCACCTTCATAATTGTACACATGTGTTCTACATCTCATGCATTGTAATTACAATCAATATGTGTTAATTATCCTCTTTGTAGTTTACAAAGATATTTAAAACATTTTCCCTTCCATACAAACTTTAGTCAATTCCATCAATAAATGATCATTCTTTGCCAATTGTTTCTCCCGAATAAGAAGTTATTTATGAAGTAAGATCGATTACAGGAGATAGACATTATCCTCACAACACCTCATTGTTCATTCTTTGTGTAGATCTATGCTCTTAAATTTGATTATCTACATATACAGAAAGGAACACCATTTCCCCATTTGATTCATATTCTCATTGTGTTTGGTGTACACAATATGGAGGTTTATTTGTTGAGATCAAATCTTGTTGTGATTATGAGTTTGATTGCATTCTTAGATTTCCTAGTTTGTACTAGCCATAGGCATGCAATTTATCTCATACTCAGACATACTAACATTTTCTTTATTTCTCATTTAGTTTGACATTTCATTTTCTTCATTTCTTTTATGTCATTGCAATTTAACGGGTTTTGGTTTGATGCAGTTATTGGAACCCTTTAAGAATTGAAATCGTCATTGTTATAAGTACAGGAAAACTCAAAGTGAAAGAGATTACTTCAAGCCTTCATAAAGAGAGGCTCTTAATAGACTAATAACTAGTTTTATTACTTTGTTTTAAGTGAATTAATATGTTAAGATGAGTGACAAGAATCTATTGGAGTCATAAACTGCACAAAGATAAGGAATCCAGATGCAAAGCAAAACATCACCAACAAAGACTTGTTACACTTGACATATGATTTTGCATTCTTTAGTTTGGGTGAATTAGTTTACAAATTCCATTATTTACCTTTCTGAGCTAATCATTTCTAGACTAGGTAAGTGGTGTTTTGCAAAGAGTTTAACTTATGTTGGTCAACTGATTTGAAATTTAGATTGAATGGTATTTTTACCTCTGCATTTTACATTTATTTAGATCAACCATAGTAATTAGACTTCATTCAATTTGACAATTTAATCATCTTTCAAAGTGCATGAACACTTAGATCTCAAGTGAAAGATTGCAACACAAGCCATTAATGAAACCTCAAGTTAATGAACTAATCATTGTTTATAGGTTTAGTTTCTGGTTCTAAATGTTTTGATTCTCTCATACATCGAAATATTAAGTATTCATTGATTAAACAAGATCTCATAAGAAAACATATTTATGCGTAGATTAAAAATCTGGACATAGTGTGTTGTGCCATTGTTGATCTTGATATAAATTGGTGAATGAAAGATTAAGGTGTATAAGATTTACTTTTGAACTTTTGATTTCATTGGATTTCTTTGCTTTTTGAATTGATATCTTTAGTAAAAGGTAAATTGATTTCATTTATTGCATTCTGAAGCGTGTTTTGTCGGCATTAGTTGTTAATGTAGGGTATAATAGGCTCTAATCCTTCATTTTATGTGCTTGCATCTTGAAGACTACGAACTCATGTATTGATAGATTAAATGTCAAGGATTTATACATATAAATAACCCGACAACAAGCGTGCTTCTCAAGCCAGAGCTAAACAAGGTATCCCTTATGTTTCGATTGGTCTCGAGCTTCCTATTCATTCTAGTGAAAGGAAAGGTGAGGATCAAAATGTTGCACCCAGCCTTATGAGGAAGCTGAAATTGAGGTGTTGGAAAGCTAGCAACCAAAGGAAAAATTGGTGGTAGGGGATGATGTCACCCTTGACGAGATCCCAAAGTTATTGGGAAAGACGATAGTTGTTCGTTTATGTGGTAAGGTTTTCTATCGGAACGTGTTAGGTAAATGGATAGACAAGAATTGGTCTGGCATTCTGGGTTATCATCCTAGTTTCCACACCCTCTTCAGAGGTTGGATCTGTTTTAAATTATTATTGAGGGAGGATGTAAACCATATATTTAGCTAGATTTGGGGTTGGGGACCCTTCGATTTAGTACTTAAGTAGTGTTCAATCTCCTTTGACCCTACTCACGACCCATTGGCCATGACAAAAGTTTGGGTGATCTTGCCCAATCTTCCGTTGATTTTTTGGCAAGCCAAAATGTTGAAGGCCATTGGAAATAAAGTTGGGAAATTATGTTTCCTAGAACCAAATTGGGAGACTAAACTGGGCCACCATTAGGCATGGCATCAACTAGAGGTGGACATGCAGGAAGAATTACATGATGAAATTGAGTTGGTGTGGCAAGCATTCTCATGGATTCATTGGATTGACCATTGGAAGGTGTCATTTCGATGCTTTGGGGGCCATGAGGTCTGTCACCTACATGCACAATGTAAATGGCACCCATCCCAATTTCCACCTTTTAGAAAAATCTGGAAAGGGAAGTTCTAAGAGGACAATGCTTGTGAGGAAGGAGCTCATTCAATTATTGGGGAATCTAGCAGTGAGGTTGAGGCAAAGAGGAAGGTGGTGCCAATTTCCTCTTCATCAGAGAAATGCCACTATGACTTGGATGGTGAGGAATTGAGTCCCTCCCTTTATCTTTCAAAAAGTTCTTTAAAAATGGGGGTTTGGTTTTATCCAAGGCACTAGGTAGATAGATAGGTATAAAATATTTTCTTTCAAAGGCTTAGTTGAAAGAAAAAAAGGAAATTTTGGATGGTAGGTAGTCAACTATATTTCGGGCCCTCAGGGTGATGTTGGAACATCAAAAGGTTCCCCAATGATTATTCTCTCTCTGAATATCAGAGGGGTTGGGGGTGCCCACAAAATTTTATCCCTCAAAGGGCTAGTGATTCTACAAAATCCGAATGTAATTATTATCCAGGAAACTATGTGTGTTGGGGACAAAAGAGAGTGTTTTTTCAAATCTTGTCTAAGGAATTGGTATTTTTTCTCCTCGAATTCTGAAGGCCTCTCCAAGGGTCTCCTTATAGCATGGAGTTCGAGCTTTAAATACACTTTCTCAAAAAAAATTTATTCGGGGTCGATAGTGGATTTGGTGGATCATGCTCTAAAGTTCTCCTTTAAATTGGTAAACTTATATGGGTCGTATGCTAATCGTATCTCATTTTGGGAAGGGATATCTTCCTCAATATTTTTGCAGGGAGGTAATAATTTTTTGGGTGGGGACCTAAAATTCACAGTATTCTCTTAGGAAATTTCGGGGGAGTGTGCAAGAAATGATGATTAAGAAGGTTTTTTTTCAAATTGGATAACCAAGAATGCACTTGTGGATGTGACTCTGCAAAATATTTCACAAACCTGGAAAAACGGGTGGAAAAGAAAAGACCTAATTCCTAAAATACTTGATCATTTTCTCATCTCTGAAAATTTGGTGCTAAATTCTTGTGGAATTTCGTCAAGGGTCTCATAGGGTGGTTTCTTAGACCACATGTCAATCTTTCTAAAAATTGTTAAATTGGGTAAAAAAAATTCTTCCCTTTAAAATTCAATGACTCGTGGTTTCCGGAAGAGGAGTTTCACTCTCTAGTTTTGAATTCCTTGCTTCCATTAAAAATAGTTGAGGGCTCCTATTATATGATTCATTTCTCAAACAATCTAGATAATATTGTTAAATTATCCAAAATCTGGGTCAAATATTTTCAAAAGTGTTCCCAATATAGCCTAAAGGAAATCAAGAAGGCCCTAAATTTCCTCTTGACAGGAAAATCAGCGGGTTCCTTAAGCTAGGATGAAGAGATGAAGCTGAGAGTACTTTTAAAAAGGAAACAAGATATGCTATTGCTTGAAGAAAAGAGATGGAGACTTAAAAGTAGGGTTATTTGGTTGAAATAGGGGGATAGTAATACAAAATTTTCCATAGATATGCTCAGAACATAAAGGCTCATAATACAATCAGTGTATCAAAGACATCCATAGAGTTTTGGTGTCCTCGCATGAGGAATTGGAAGATGCAGGAGTTGAGTTTTTTAGCTCCATATTTAAAGAAAAGTTGGGCTATCCCATTGAAGAAATACTTAAATTTATTGAACTATTTCCCCAAAAAATCACGGAGAAAATGAACAAGGCTTTGTTGGAGAAGGTTTTTGAGTCAGAAATCCTTAACACTTTATCTTCTTTTAAAACAATATAAAATGCATGGTCCAGACAATGTGACTATGGAATTCTCTTTAGGATTTTATGACCTCCTCAAAGAAGATTTATTAAAAGTGGTTTTGGAATCATGGGATTCTGAAAGGATATTTGGTCCTCTCAACAAAAAATTCCTATCCCTTATTCCCAAGAATTATGATCCAACTTCTTTCGATGACTTCCACCCCATCTCATTTTGTAATCTAGTTTACAAGTTAATTTCCAAGATCATCACAAATAGAATCAAACCTATTCTAAGTGAAACCATCTCACAGGAACAATTTGAGTTTTTGTTCAAATGCCAAACTCATGATGTTATGTCCCTGGCCCAAGAAGCATTGCATTCTATTAAAGTCCAAAAAATCCCTTCCGTTGTTCTTATAATTCAGCTCTCTAAAGCCTATGACAAGGTCAATTGGAATTTCCTAAGACTTTCTCTCATAAAGATGGGGATGAACTCGATCATTGTTAATTAGATTATGGGATGCATTTAATCGACATCATTCGCAGTTCTTATTAATGTTTCCCCTTCAAATTTTTTTCGTTCCTCAAGAGGGCTCTGTCAAGGTTTCCTTCTGTCACCTTTTCTCTTCTTAATAGTGGTAGAAGGTTTGAGTAGAATCATTCAAGACGCTCAGAACACATTCTTTCTCTCATGCCTAAAAATCGCAATTTCAGAGTTTATTTCACATTGAGTTTTGTAGATGATGTAATGCTCTTTGGTGCAGGTACTATTAGAGAAATTCAATCTTTAAAAGATATCTTGGACCTTTTCTGTTCAACAACCAAGATGGAGATAAATGGTAGGAAATCTTCTATTAGATTCAATGATCTAGAAGCAGAGGCAAGAGAGAAGCTAAATATCCTTTTCCCATTCGAGTCCTTGCACATGGATGTTGGAATCAAGTATTTGGGTTTCATTTTAAAGCCTAACTCATATGGTTTTGCATATTGGCCTGGTTTCCTTAAAACTTCAAGAAAGAATTGACATGTGGGTGAAACGGCTTCTTTCTTGCGATGGAATACTAGTGTTAATCAAATTTTTACTATGCAGTATTCTAGTGTATTGGGCTACCATTGCAAAGATACCAAAAGGTATCTTAATAAAAAATCACAAGGATTGTTTCAGGTTCTTATGGTAAAGAAAGAATAAGGAGAAAGGAGTTCCACTGGTCAAATGGATGAGGCTTGCAAGACCAAAAGATTTAGGAGGATGGGGAATTCATAACTTGTTTTGGTTCAGTAGAGCTTTGGCAGTCAAAATCCTATGGAGGCTCATGTCCAACAAGATTTTTTGGGGAAGATTTATAATATCAAAGTATTTGGAAGGTAAATCCATTGAAGAATGGTTTAGAAGTCCAAGGAAGTCAGTCTCTGTAAGTTCAATTAGATTGAAATTTATTGTTGACACCTTTTCGTTGACTGGGGTCTGGTTTGAATGACGCATAGGAAATAAAAGAAGTGTTCAGATTGGGGAAGATCCCTGGGAAGGTTCTTCAAAAAACTTCAAATTATCGAAAGGATTGGTAAGAAGACTCCACGCTCAAAGTATTTTAATCTTGAAGGATATAGCGGATCAAGGAGTGGATGTTATAGGTAGAATTACTTGGAAATCTGCAACAGACCTAAAACTAGAAGGGGAATCGACAATAAAATGGTCAAATTATGTGAAATCTATGAAATTATGTTTTTTTTTTCTAGAGGAGGATGTGTCGGACACCACTTTCTAGGAAAACAAATTAGGGTCTTACACAGTCAAGAGGGGTTGTGAGGATTTGGTGGAAGAGTCAAATGAAGAAGAAATAAAATGGTGGTGAAGAGGGTTATGAAAGCAGAAAGCTCCATAAAAAATGAAAGTGTTGTTTTGGTTAGCAATGGAGCAGAAAATCCTAACTTGGAATGTTTTATGCAAAAGGAGATGAACGGTCTAAATAGATGCTCCTTATGTTGTTTAGAGAGTGAATCATCCATCCATATTTTCTTTCAGTGTTCCTTTTCCAGCCAGGTTTGGAGTCAAGTTCCATCAAAACTGAAGATCCCAGAAGTTCCTTTCAATGGGATCCTAAAGGAATGGATAGATGCCTCGAACAAGGAATCAGTGATCCAAGAAGTAGTTTCTCTTCCATGTTTTGTTTTTTATTTTATCTGGTGTTTGAGAAACCTTATCATTTTTCCAAGAAATTGTATTACAGTGGAGGTGGTGGTAGACCTGATCTCTTAGATGGTTATTAACTTTAAGAAAGAAACAAAAGAGAGAAAAAAAATGAATAACCATGATGCCAGAACTAGTTGAAGAAACCCCATGGGGTTTCTTTGATGGGGTGAACCAAGGACATTGCCCTTTCTATGGAGTTTGGGAGGTTTGATACATTTTAGCAGAGCACCATTTCAAAATTCATTACACTCCAGTTAAGGAATCAAATATGAAGGTGGAATTAACAACAATCTAGGCATTATTGTTCCTTGCCACTTCATTAAATTTGAGAAAATTACAAATATTTTGCAATTCACAAGTGGTGGTGGATTGGGTTAGAGGTAAAGTTCAAATTTAGGTAGCAAGGTTGCAACTCTTAATGAGGAGAATTTAGGAGTTGTTGGGTGAGATGGAATGGTTCTCTTGCAACCATGTTTACAAGGAGATTAACTGAAAGGTAGATCAAATCTCGAAGGAGCCTTTGGAACTTAAAATTGGGGCCTTTTTCCACCAAGAATTTCTTAACGATCAGTTGGTCCATGACATGTCTTTTGATCTTTAATTTTTCAGCTATAATCTCAATAGCTAGATAATTTTTGTCTTAAAATGATTTGTTTAAAAGATGAAAATGCAAGAAAAATGCATTGTAGGATCTGTTTTTTTAATAGAAGTATGTTTTGTAAGTATCAATGGGTAAAGAATGTAAAAGATAAAAAATGAGAAGTCTTGTTCTTTTTTTATAAGGATTGTAACATGTATATTTTATAATGAAATATGAAATTCGTTTCTTTCTCAGAAAAAAAATGTATATAAAATTAAAAAAAATCATTTCAAAATATTAAATTAAACTGAAAAAAAAGATATAAACAAAAAAATTAAAACAAAAACAAAAAACACAAGTTTTAAAAAACAAAACAAAAAAAAGCATAATGAGGGGGTTTATTGCAGAATTATCCCCAACACCCTCTAATTCCTCATGTGCTCCCTAAGAGGTGGGTGGGGGGGTTGTAGCTCTCCCCTCCATCCCAACCCACCTTCATCCCCCACCCATTGCTTAGGGGAGTGTTGGGGCTCATAAATTTCCTATTCTCATCCACCTTTCCCTTCATCATTCTTCACATTTCATCGCACCATTAATCTTTCACGATATCATTTCCATAAATATACTGGGGTTTCACCTTATTGTTCTCCACTTTATTCATTTTAGTATTTAAAAGGGATTTGTGATTAAATGTTAGAAAATCAAAATGTTTTCATATATATCTCAAATATGTGTGAGCTTTGTAATGTGTAGGAATATGTGAAGGATTAATTCAAAGGAATTCTCAAATAGTTCCTCCACCATTTCAATATTTGAGGAGATAATTCAAGCCCATTCCAAGGAGAAGATCATGAAAATTTGGTTGGAATATCTTATCTAAGATATATGAGAGATATGTGTGAGGATTTAAAGGGATTATATTTTGTAATAATGGAAAATAGGTTGAGAGAATAGTGGATCTATAATAATGAGATGGTTATCTTATCTTCAAGGCTCTCATGTATAAAAGAGAGTGCTCTCTCTTCATGAGGATTCAATTAGATTATTCAAGTAGAATAGGAGTTAGATTATGTAATTAGAATCAAAGTAGTCATTAGGATTCAAAAGAGAAAGGGATTCTTAGCTTTGATTCATGGTTTTGGTTTTCATGCTTTCATTATTATGTTATGAAGATTGATTTGGTTATATAAATATAAGATTGCTTCATTAGAGTGAGCTCACATATGTTGTTGTGTTATTTAACTCTTCACATGTTGTACTTGTTTCTCCTTCATGTAGTTCTCCATTTCTAGATTAATTCCTTTACGCAATTTCCCATTCCTAGATTAATTTCATTTATGCAACTAGATTAATTCAATTCCAAGTCGTGTGTTAGATTAATGATTCTATTTCAGTTGTGTGTTAGATTAATGATTCAATTCCAGTTGTAGCTTAAACATTAGATTAGATTAGTCCCGCTTCAATCTTGCATATACTTTGCGTGTGCTTCGTCAGTTTACAACCCCTGGGTTGACAAATTATATAAGTTGGGCAAATACTATGATGCAATTAATACAACATTAGTTCGGCCCAATATAATGACTCTCGTTCCCTTGTCACTATTGATGTTCCTTTTGTTGTTCATTTCAACAGGACGATTGTTGTTCCTTTTGCTATTCCTTTGAATAGAACAACTGTCATTCCCTTTACGATTGTTGTTCCTTTATAGGTGTTGCATCTCTGGAGGCTAGGTATTGAAAATGGAAGGTAAGAACCTACGTAGGCGACAAGTAAAACGCTTGTGCCAGCGCCTACCTTTGGTTGATGCATAGAGGTTGTTTTTAGGACATCTTTAGAGCCCAACAGGGAGCAACCCACCGACTCCCAAGGGGTGGAGTGTAGACTGGGAAGGAGGGGAGGGTTGTGAGCCCCCTACCCACCACTTAGCGGGTTGGAAGGAGGTGGCTTAGTTGGTATGGGAGAAAGATTATGGGCTTAAGGAGGTGGGAGGGCGCAATTTCAAAAATCAAACCCCCACCCCAAGTTTAGATTCTTTTTTTAACTTACAATTTTTTAATTTTTCTTCTACTTTTTTCCCAATTTTATTTTATTTTTTAAAATCCTTTTTTTTTTAGTTTTTAAACTTTTATAATTTCTTTTTTATTTTTATTTTTATAATTTTACCATTGTATTTATTTTAAATTAAATTTTGTTCAATTTTTCAATTTCTTTTAAAATTGAGGATTATTTTTCAAATTCTTTTTAACTTTGTTTTGGGGGTTCATTTTAAATTTTAATTCTTTTTACATTTTTTAGTTTTAAATTTTATTTAAAAAATCTTTTTTCCCCGATAATTTAAATTTATTTCCCCAAATTTTTTTTTTTTTTTTTTTTTTTNAATTTATTTCCCCAAATTTTTTTTTTTTTTTTTTTTATGATTTTGTTTGCAACAATAATAGTCTTTCTAGCAATGGTTTAAAAAATGTTGTAGATTTAAACTCAAAAAATGAAAGTTGTTGGCTTGACTAGGGGGTTTTAGACCCAGGGTTCGATAGGCATATTCAATCTTCAAGGACTAAAGAAGGTCTTACCCAAGATGCCATGAGAATCATAGAGACCATCGGTCTTGTGCAATGTGTGAAGGAATAAAACATACAGTACACCTTCATCAACTACTCATTCATTCATTCGTAACTACCACGACCTTACTGCACAAAATAATAGAAAATAGGGATACATTCATACCATAACTCATCAAATGCATAGATAAATGTGCTTCAGAATTTATTCATTAAACTCAAAGGAATTCAAATACATTTTCATACAAAAAGGTCGAAGCCTACTCAAGATGCATTAATAGTCAAAACACAGATGAGCCATGTGCTCAGATTAAGTTTCTCTCTCATATTCACACACATGATACCTTTGAACATCCAAACTAATACAAAATGGAACTTGAGCTCTAACTCCCTTACAAATTACACATTATCTTACTATTCGATCGCTACTAGTGAAAAAAAACCCCAACCCTTACATATCTACATGCATCCCCATATCTTCCACATAGTGTGGAAATCATAACAAACTTGTCAACTCATCCACAACCTCAACCATGAACAGTCGGGTTGTTGCAAAAATAGTTACAATGATTACTGAAGATATTTTCGAATATGGTCTATATGTGATCTCTCTAAGTCCTTGCGCGCAATACAAAATGGGTTAGCGTGTGTAATAAATCCTTAGCTAGAGCAGATGTTGAAACTTGGCATCACGTAGTGCATACTATTGATCATGCACGTAGTGCTAACTTGTGTCACACATGTAGCTTTTACCAAAACTTAGGTGCTAATAAGCCCCAAAATTCTGTTTTTTGGCTCATCCTCAAGATAACAACATTGTTTAAGGCATGAAAGAGGAGGTTGAAGGAACTATCTTAATGAGGTATGCAATGAACTCTTTGAATTTTCCATCGAGCTTGACAAAAATATATGTCAAGGTCTTTATCTTGGTGAAAAAATCCTCGACATCACATGGTATGATTGTCTTCGCAATAAGCTTGATCTTCTCCCATACTTGGATCATTAGGGTTGCCTTTTCTTGTGCATCTGCTAGTTTGCAGAGGTGAAGTTGAGCCTTCTTGATTGTGGTGAATATAATACCTGGAAGAGTTTTTTGTTCTATGTGGGAAAACACAATCTACTAAAGTTGGTTGGAAATTTTTTCCATGGCCCCATGTCCGTCTCCTAGTGGTAAGGACGACAATTCCTACTTATTTTGTTCAATCCGGGACTCATTTGCATGGATATGATCGTCAATCCTCTTGGTTTCAGGGGCAACCTTGACGTCGATCCAAATTTTGAGGCTATCTTTGACCACCCCAGAGAAATATTTTATGCGTGGATGTTCATGTTTTAGTGCCTCCTCTGCAACAACAATTCGTTGTTGCAACCCCCCTTCCTCTAAGTGGGGAGTGCACTTTAGCTTCTCCTAAAGTTCTAAGTTCTATTGTTATAGGTACTGGACTGTCTCCTTTACTTTGTTGAGTTTTCATGGCACGAGAAGGTCTGTAGTGTCTTCAGTTGTAATATACCAAGATCGAGCCCCAGTTGTAATTGTAAATGTAACATGTTTTATAGGCTGGTGAGACAAGTTACTATAAGCTAGGAGGCTTATGTGATGATTAGGCTAGAGAGCCTAGATGATAAAGGCCAATGATCCTATTTTTGTATATGTAAATACTCATATCATTAATATAAATACATCGTTGTGTGTAGACCGACCATGATAAAAGAGAATGGGGGACTAAGCTCCACTAGGTAGGGAAAAGGATGGGGCTAAGAGGCTACGAAAAATGGATAAGCTAGAGGGATTATCTCTAACAGAATAATATTATATTATTATTGGGGGGTTCTCTTCCATTCTTTCCAGGCTTCCCAGGAATGCACACATTCATGCAGGAAGCCATTACCTCCATTGTTGACATTTGAGCAGGCACGTACCTCTGAAACCTGCACACATTTCTGGATCCATATCCTGTACTTTCCTATGATGAATAGAACTTGTATTCCTCCTATATGGCACAACACACCTGTATCTACCTGAGCATGTGCTAAACTTGTCTGTTATGAGAATCACATATTTCAAATCTAAAGGAATTTTTTGTTTCCATCACCTATGCATTAGCTGAATGTTGTTGTTGTTTTCACCTAAGCCCGTTGTTGGTTATCTGGGAGTGGGAGTGAAGAGGTGGGTTGTCAGGCTCGTGGAATGAAGAGGAAAATTTTCAGGCCTATGAGTAACTCTCTCCAGGTGAGAGAGTTTGCTAGAAAGGAAGAAGAAGGTTTCCAGCTTGTGAGAAACTCTCACCAAGTGAGAGAGGTTTCTAGGGAAGTGATTTATATTGGAGGGAGTCTAGCAGCAACTATAGTGTTATGAGAATTCCTGTCTAGCATGTTGTTGAAGCCCTGGAAGGGAAGTGGGGCAGTCGAAGGACTG
This sequence comes from Picea engelmannii, assembly GCA_009831015.1. Taxonomy (NCBI): domain Eukaryota; kingdom Viridiplantae; phylum Streptophyta; class Pinopsida; order Pinales; family Pinaceae; genus Picea; species Picea engelmannii. Next base: position 299,236 of record ML781018.1, on the reverse strand, counting down.
TTGAGCAGAGAAGGGGCACACTTCCAAGGGTGGGATAGGCATGTGGGGAATGAGAGGCTCTAGGCTATGTGTATAAGTTGGCATCCTGGGAGGGAATCCTTCCTAATTGACTTTGTAGCATCCCATTGTCTCAGCCTAGCCTAGGAATCCCTTTACCCTAGTGGAGTTTAGTCCCATCTTGGGGGTGACCCACTGCTAAGAGTGATGAGCAACGTGGTGTATGAATGGGAGGTTCGTGGAAGGTATACACGCAGTTGGTGGTCTTCTACAAAAATATAAGTATCATTTATATGTTTATTTACATGTTGTGTATTTGTATATGTCTAATATTTATAAGTATTTCCTGTATATGTTGTATGTGCAGGCTTACTGTTATTTCCACATTAATCTGTATATTAGAAGAATGTAATTTTTTGTTAAGTTATATATGTATGATGTTCTGCATGAGTCTCTGAGTGTTATAGCCCAATAGTTTTATGGCTTGGTATGTTACAATATGGTATTAGAAGCTCAATAAGAATGTTTTATGGCATAGCATGGCCCAAATTGGGTGGTTGGGGATGTTACAAAATGGTATCAGAGCATGAAATCGTTTTCGGTGGCATGCCTCGTCCTAGGAGGCCGGGGTATGTTACAAAATGGTATCAGATCCCATGGTTTAAACATTGAACCTAGATGGGTCATGTACAATGAATTGAAGTAAAAATTCCACAAGAATTTGATGTACATAGTGCCATAGGGGTGTTGAGAGAGATCCTGGGGGAAGTGGTTGAGTAGTTATCACAACGATTGTGGTTGATAACCACAAGATTGAATTTGAGCTGTAGGATCTGCGTGGGGGGAGGCAGACCCTTCCCAACTGTCGGATCTGGAAAAGGTGCATGACAGTTAACCTCCAAGTCCTTTGGACTTTGTGACTTCAGTGAAGTTTACGTTTTGTTCATAAAAAGGGGCCTATTACACATGATTTTGGTCACTTTGGTGATGTCTTAACAGTGATGTATTCAGTCTCCCAACAAGGACTTTTTGATTGAGAAAAGTGGCTCCTGTCTTCTTCCAAAAAACATATTTTTAAGATGAGTTCGTAGGCTACCTATGGTCTAGGGTGCGAGAATCCTTCATTCTCATAGGCCACCCACACTTAGGGTGCGAACTTCTCGCAGTCTGCTCCATACACAGGGTGTGAACCTATTTTTAAGCTTGGAAAGGAGAAGTGATCTCGAGGGTTCTAGAAGGGAATCTTTTAGAAAATGAGTTGGCATTCACATGGTTGTCATTCTATTGACTTCTTAGATTTGATGGGATCATCCTCATCCATGTAACCATCTCTCCTTCTCCTATATATTGAAATGTTTCTCATGGAAAAGGTTAAGCAAGATTGAATGAAGAATTGATGAAAGAATTGTGTGAAGAACCCTGCTTGGACAGAAACTTGAAGACTCTATTTGGTCTATCAAGAGGAATTGGATCTTCTTCATGCAAGTACAGAGCAAGTGTGTGTGTTGGAACCAAGGGTCACTGAAAGGAAGCTTGCGACATCAAGGTGATCAGGTTGTATCTTCTACTTTCAATTAATATGATACATCGGCATGTGCTTTTCCCATAAAGTCACTCTTACTTTATTGTGTAATTCCTTGATCATATGCATAAGTTGACATTGAATATACTTTGCTATCTTCACTTTGGTTGGTTTGTGTTGTCTTGGATTTGACTTCACGAGAGCACCGGAGCGAAGTGGGAACAACAGAGACCTAAGGAAGCGATATAAAGGTATGCCACTTATTCCTTCCTATTAGTAGATTCAATGATTACAACTTAGGGAAAGAGTCGTGTCTTGTCCTGTTTTGTTCTAGATCCAGGCAGATCTAGGGATATTTGTTAGTGTCCGCACCTACTGATTTGTCCGATAACAAAATTGGTGACTCCACTGGGGATGCAACCCATTTTTGGTGGTTTTTGGTGGTTTTTCCTCGGCCATTTTCTCTTAACTTAGTATTTTTCATTTCCATCAATCTCTGAGTCTTGAGGAGACCCTGATAGACTCTCTGGGTCCAGAAGTTCCTTAAAAAGTTTTTTCTTTTTTCCAAATTTTGCTTAGTTTCAGGCCTTCTCGCACTACACCCTTCTGTAGCCTGCGAGAACCACTAGAGTTCGCACCCTGCTGTTCAGTCCAGCGCGAACTTCTCTCACTCTGCTTGTGTCCATCCTATGAGAATCCTTGATTCTCGCACTGTACACCACTTCCACCCTGCGAACCCATTTGCAAATTTTTTGGATTAAGGTTTTTTGTATCCTCAGCTGCCCATATTTGTATGTGTGTTTGAAAAGAACTTATCTGGCTAGTGATTGATTGTTTCTTGACTTCGAATTTCCTGAATGATTAGTCTTCAGAAATTGAAAGCTCTTCTTGTTCATTTTTTCTCAACTGTTACCTCTTGACCTTTTCTTAACAAGGATATAATCTCTGGTTTTGAAATCCGAGTGCTTGTTTGGTTGGGAGCCGGTGATCGATTTAAAAGTTGGGATTAATTGTCTTTTTCAATTGCTCATTACTTGGAAAATTGTTATCCATATGCATTTGAAGAGACTAGTCTGGTCTATTTGTTATTTTTGTCTTCATTGAAAGATTGGTTTGGGTTTTTTGTTGTAGATTTATTTTTCATCGGTTGCTAGTTTTTCTTAGTTCCACCACTGTTGTTTGGTTTCTAGTGAAAATTAAAAAACATTTTTTCTTTTTAAGCAACTTTTTATTCGAAAATATTGGCATTCAATTGTTGAAATAGAACGAATAGAGGATTGGCATTGTTCATGATTGATTGATATTGCATTTCAGAGAAGATCATACATCGTAGTTCATATTATTCCAGAAAACTCTTCTTTCCCTCCTGTAAATAAGATTCATCGAACAAAAAATTTGTATCATTCATTCTTATCTATGCATTGTTGGGTCAGAGTCTCACACGACATCGGTTTCATTTCCGTCTCCTTTGAGTAACAACAACCTTTAATAATATTGCACAATTTTAAAATTTAACTAGTAACTTGTTTTAGGGCTCTTTTACACCAACATTAGCTAGGCTAGAGCTTTGGAATACACAGTGAGACACACTCTCCAAAGCACAAAACAAACAATAGAATCTTATGGTAAGGAGTGTCAAATTCCATTTGCAACATTTTGTCCTGGGAAGCCCTTCTCACACAAGGGTCAAACCCGAGGTCGCATTGAGATTGACAGAGTTACTCACCCTGCTTTGTCAATATTGGTGTAGAGATTGCATGTATTACGGGGGTCACTTGAAGGTATACCCACAATGATGAGTAGAAGCCTCTCAAGCTGATTTCAGGCTAGATACCCTGCCCTTGCATGTGGATTGGACTGTCGATTGTTCCCCCAAGCTTTATTGTTGTTGGTGGTAACCTTAGTGGCCTATCTTCTTAGGGTGTTACACAAGGTGACTATGAAGGGGCAAGTCTTCACGATACCTGGAATCGATGTTGGCCAAACTCACTCGGGCTCCTTGGAGGGTATACCCACGATTATGTGTGGGAGCTTGCACCAGGGTGTAAGTCCATTAAGCAGGTCGTCAATGTAACTTTTTCACCCTAGCCCAGCCCCTTCTTATATTGTCGTTGCGACGTTGGATTTCATCACCAACTAGTGACTTCAGAATTAGAAGGTCTTGTTTGCTTGGTTTTGCTTCTTAGATTTTTACTAACGCATGTTGTTTTTTTACCCAAGTTGACCATAGAATTTCCTTCGTAATTTTTTAACTTGATCACGATTGACCCTCCACGCCGTTCACGTAGAATGTAAGGCTTACCCCCAGAAAATCTGGAAGGTTCTCAACCCTTGCCTACCAACTCACCGGAGGGCTCTCCTCAACAGAGTGAAGTCCAAGACGTTTCCACTCCACAAGTGGAAGGAACTGACTCTCTATAATGGTTCTGAATTGTCAATTCTCGAGAGGACTTTCAACTTCATCCTGACTCCAAGAGACGCATTGTGCGAGTGAATTCTTCTGAAGGCTTAGTTGTTCAGTCTTCTAGATCACCGACTGGACCTTTCCTAAGACCTGAGGGTCAAGATCCTTTTTGGACTACTAGCATTTTTAGATGGGATCTCTTTGGCTCAAGAGCAGGCATTGATATCACTGTCTCACCTGAGCTACCCGAAACATATGATCTAGACACAGTACCTTTCACTACTTCTTATTATTTTCCTGGTACAGAAGCTCCTCGAGATGACCACATCTTGACTCTCCCTTTACAAATGATCCATTACACAGATACTATGATTCCTCACACTGTAATTACTGTGGCTAGCCAAGCCGCCATTGGCACACCTCTTTCTCCCATAGTCACCCTGACACTTCCACCCAGATACCATGCGTTGAATGCCTCTATTCCCGCTCCTACGCAAATCTCATCCGGGACTCCTGGTAGTTCCACTCCTTTTGGGCACCATCCTCCTGATTTCATTCTGACACTTCCTCCACCCCCTTTCAGAGGACCTCTTCCATCCTCTATCAGAGGCAATGATCCTAGTGGCATCGTTCTGTCATTCACACGAAATTACCAGATTCCTGTTGGTGGACAATTTCACCAGGGAGGCCCAACTCAACCCCCCCTTGCAGGACAAATCCCAATTGGGACACAACCCCCGATTGGAGGGAAACCCCCACCGACCCCACCCTATGGAAAAAAAATACTTCCATCTTGGTCCAATATTGGAATCATCTTATACAACATAACCCTCACCCAAATGGGGGCAACAACCTCAGGCTAGCTCCGTCATACCCCTTAGTACAGGCCAACCCTATCCAGGTACATCTAATCCTATTTGGGGCTCAAATTCTCAACCCCATTCCCCCATTCAAGGGTACAACCCTATGAGTTACTTTCCTCCACACCAACAATGAAATCTTCTAGGATCCTCACATTATATGAAGACTGCTTATGGTCCCACTAGTTTGCCGACGGGACTCCCTCCCCAAAGTCACCAATACCCACATGTCAATAGACAGACCTTTCTTAGCCACCCTGGACCTCTTGGATCCGTCGAGGATTTTAAATGATCCGATCCATCACTCTCCCCAATGGCCCTCCATACCGGCCAAACTACCATTCGACATCCCTAAATTCGATGGCAAACTGGGAGAGGAACTGAACAATCATGTAATGACTTTTCACCTTTGGTGCTCATCCAACTCCTTGATGGATGACTCTATTCATCTATGCCTTTTTTCAGCGAACCCTCATGGGTTCCTCCATGAAGTGGTATATAGAATTACCACGAGGTTTGTTCGCCGACTTCAACACCCTCGCTATGGCTTTCCTCACCCACTACCAGTTACCGATCTGCTATGAAATAGGGACTGAGATTTTGAGTTCTTTCAAACAAACCAAAGCCACTCATATCTCCAATCACATTCATGAGTGGCGACGGAGACGACGTCTCATCAAACTCGAATTTCCCAATCAGTTGCTGGCAGAGTGGTTCACGAAATCATTCGTGAATGACATCATTCGTGACATTGCCATGGGTGGAGTTGTCATGGAAGAACAGGCCATTAGTCGTTCTCAATACCTTGACCTCGTTTACTCACAAATAGGTACTCTTTACGACTCACTCCCTAATGCGCCTCATTCTTCTACTTCCGCCACTTCAACTACTCTTTCTTCTTCTCATGCATTCGACGATGTGATTGGCACTTTCCATGCCCAAACACATTCTATCCAAACCTCTAGCAACAACCCCAAACCCATTTCTTCTAATGTTCAAAATGCTTCGTCTCCTACCTCTCCCACTGACAAAAATTCTCAGGTAAATGTTGTTCAATCTACCCCTGCCGGTAAAAACAAATCCAGAAAAGGAAAGGGTAAGAATAAGGGGGGGAAAAATAATTTGCAAGAAAAAAGAACCAAAACATCACCTGTTGATGATAGGGATAAGCGCAAACCCAGATACCCTTGTCTTCTCTGTGGTGATGATCACTACACTAAGGATTGTCCATGATGAGATGAGGTTACTAAGTTCCTTCAAGGGACCACGAAACCACCCACTCCAGTCATATTGTCACAACCCTTCCCTTCTCAACAACAGGCCCAATTGGTCATTCATGACCAACATTCCCCCTCCAATACATCCTATGTCTTAATGTGTACAGGAGACTCAAAGAAAAATGACATCACACTTACCACTCGAGCCAAAGATTATTCTTCCTCCAAAGAGAAGGTTGATGCGATACCTCCATCGTTGGTCCAACCATCTCCCACGACTCCACCTACCAACGGTCCTCTTCATATTGAACGACCAATCCTTGACACAATTCTTCGCCCTCCTCCAAAGGGCCTCGTTCGGAAATCAGCTTTCAATCCTCATGCCCGTGCTGCCCAGAACTACAGTATTGTTGAAGATATGGCCCAAGCACCATCCATGATGTCAACCCTTGAAGTCCTTCAAAGTTTCCCTATACAACGGAAGGAACTGTTGAAAGATATCAATGGAATCGACCCTACGGATATGAATTTAATAATTTTTGACTTGGAAGATCACATTCCAAGGTTACCCCCTCAACTCGCATTCCAAATACAAGTTATTGTCTCCGACAAAAACATTTGTAGAACAGTTATTGACGAGGGTGCCTTGACGTGTGTCATGTCTATTACCTGCTGGAAATCCATCGACTCTCCTTCTTTGACTAAATCCCACAACACACTCAAAGCCTTTAATGGCTCTGGTTTTAAGCCTTACGGTGTCCTCCCTTCATTGTCGATTACGTTAGAAGGCAAAACAGTCCAAGTTGAAGTGGAGGTCTTTTACGCTCCTCTCGATTACAACCTTCTACTTGGCCATAGCTTGATTTATTCCATGCGCACAGTTGCGTTAACTCTTTTCCATGTCATTTGTTTCCCACATCAAGGAAAGGTAATTACCATCGACCAATTAGCCTTCTTTAACCCGGATGCGCGTACCGACAACATACTGTTATTACCAAAACCCTCCCCAGATACGAGAACGTCGGTGTGGGTCTTCTTAAAGAGTCCTTGTTAATGGGTACCTTCCCCATCCCACCACCTGATGTTCCACATTCGTCTGTCGCCTCGATCAACATGATCTCCACCTCTATTCACAAAACCCCTGCATCTCATGACCCATGGATGGTACCCAACCCCGACGATCATCTTCGTTATGGCGACAAAATGCCTTTGAGTCCGGTCGAATCCGCCTATCAGGCCATTCAATCGACAACCCCTTCTACCCCCTCTCTTGGTGATTTATCTCCAGATGCTTTCCGTGTCATTTTTCCCACAGACGAGATGATTATGTTTGTTATGGAAGACACCCCCTGGGACGATGGACATCATCATTCCATCCTCTACCTAGAATAACACACCATCGAGAGATACCAACGAATCTCGACCCCGTCGACCATTGTCGTCATTTCTATCGTTCTCGAGTATACACTCGATGTGTTTGTCGAAGGGAATTTAAGTAATATCTCACCCACCATCCCCCTCGACATATCCATAAAACCTGGAATTGTCGAAAATGTGCATATCAGAGCTTCATGTTCCCTTGATGAAATTGTCACCTACAAGTCGCTTTTCAAAGAATTTTGTGACATCTTCGCCTGGATCTATGAAGAAATGTTGGGTATTGACCCCGACATTGTGATACATGATATTAAGACATACCCAGACGCTAAACCTGTCTGGCAACGACTTCGTCCGGTCCACCCATGTAAAGCGGGCACTATCAAGCTTGAAGTCAAGAAACTTCTCAAAGCTGGCTTTATTTACCTGGTGGCTCTCACTGACTGGGTTTCCAATCTTGTCCCGATCGACAATAAACAAGGCACAATCCACGTGTGCATTGATTATAGGGATATTAACAAAGCATGTCCTAAAGACAACTTTCCTACCCCCTTCGTCAACCAGATCGTCGATGATTGTGCCGACAGTGAAATCTTCTCTCTGATGGATGGTTTCTTCGGATATAATCAAATCAATATCGTTCCCGTGGACCAACACAAACCTCTTTTATTTGTCCTTGGGGCACTTTTGCCTATCAGAAACTTCCTTTCGGTCTAAAAAATGTTGGCGCAACTTTTCAGCGCGCTATGTCTTACGCCTTCCATGATATCAGGCACATCATGCAGCCATATCTAGATGACTTACCCGCTCATTCCATGCACCATGTAGATCATCCAATACACCTCCAAGCCATTTTCCTTCGATGTTGGTTTTACCATATGCGCTTGAATCCTCACAAATGCATCTTCTGCATAGAATCTGGCCGACTTCTAGGCTTTATTGTTTCACGTCAAGGGATCCGGGTAGATCCTTTGAAGGTTGAGGCGATTCTCAATATCCCTCCTCCTTCCTCACTTTGCCAGTTACAAATTTTGCAAGGTAAGGTAAAATTTCTTCGTCATTTCATCCCAAACTATGCCGAGCTAACTCTAGGATTTACGCGACTGCTTAATAAAGGGTCTGAGTTCGTATGGGATACGACTTCCAACAAATATTTCGAAGCTTTGAAACTATCTTTGACACGTACCCCACTTCTCTTCCCACCTGATTATAGTCGCGATTATTTCCTCTACCTTGCAGCCTCGGACTACACCATCGCTATGGTTCTCGTCTAGGAGGATGATTCTCATGACGAAAATGTCATCTATTACGTGAGTCGAAGTCTTACGCCTACCGAAACCAAGTATTTACATGTTGAAAAACTAGCCTTGGCAGTCGTCCAAGCAGTTCAACGTTTCTGGCATTATATCCTCTCTCGCAAGACTACGGTAATTTATAACTGCAACCCTATGCAACACATTCTCACGCGTCAACTGCTAGGGGGAAAATACTCCAAATGGATCATGATACTCCAGGAGTTTGACTCAGAATTCAAACGTTCTAAGTCCAAGAAATCCTTAGTGTTTGTCGAGTTGATATGCGACTTTCCCTACTCTGAGACGGAAAATGTAGCAGCCGATTCATTACCTGATGAATCTCTTTTCCTGATTAGTTTCAATGATCTTTGGTACAGAGATATCATCATATATCTCCAAACCTAGACTTTCCGACCCCATTTGTCTAGTACTGACCGTCGTCAAATATGCTACCAAGCTCGTCAGTATATCATCCTTGGTGATACTCTTTATCATCGTGGGATTGACTCTATTTTTCGACGCTGCCTCACGTTTGACGAAGCCGAGAAAGCCCTAAATGAATGCCATTCTAGAGCATGTGGTGGTCATATGTCTGGGTATGATACTGCCCAGAAGATCTTGCAAGCAGGGTATTTTTGGCCTTCTTTATTTAACGATTGTATAATTTCCATCCAAAAATGTCACGCTTGCCAGACCTACAATTATAAAATACGGCCACATCCTGCTCCTCTTCACCCTATGGTCTCCGTTGGTCCTTTTGCAAAATGGGGTATCGATTTCATGACATGTCACCCTCACTCGGCTAGGGGGCATGGGTACATTATTGTAGCCGTAGATTATTTTATGAAATGGGTCGAGGTGATGCCGACATTTGACAACACCGGAAAGACTGCAACATTATTCATATTCAATCACATCATAGCTTGTTTTGGTGTTCCTCAGGCTATCATCACTGATCACAGTAGTCACTTTATAAACTTCATGATGTCCAAACTCACTGAAAAGTTGGGTCTTCGCCATGAAAACTCAACAACCTATTACCCACAAGCCAACAGCCAAGTCAAAGAAATTAACAAAGTCCTCATTACCGTGCTTCGACGAATGATAGGGATTCACAAAACGAGTTGTCACACGATGTTGTTTTTAGCATTGTGGGCTTATTGAAAATTTGTTAAGTCTGCTACTGGGTTTACACCATTCTGGTTAGTTTTTGGTCTAGAAGCCATCCTGTCGATTGAATGTGAGATACCCTCCCTAAAACTAGCCTTTGAAATCCTCCCAAACACTTATGTCTAAGAAGAACATCCGTTGTATCTCATGATTAGATGAAACTCGTCGTGATGCCACCCTAGTCATAGAATCCCAGAAAAAATGCGTCAAAGCCCAATACGAAAAACATGTCAAGCCTCGCATTTTCTATGAAGGTGATTTGGTTCTCCTTTACAAACAAGATCGGGATATGCTAGGAGCAGGAAAATTCGAAGCTATGTGGCAAGGTCCTTATATCGTTAGACAAGTTTTGGAGAAAGGAGCTTACGAGTTAGTGGACTACGATGGTATCCCTTTGAGTGAACCCATAAATGGGTTGTACTTAAAGAAGTACTATGCCTAAGATCACCTGTGCATGAGTACATGTATTTTATTGTATCATACTTCTTGTGTGTTACTGTAGTATGATTTTTCATTAGCTAGTCTCTGCCCTCGACCGCTTATGTTACGTTGCGTTTGGTTTCTAGATGACGGAGTCTTAGCTACCCCACATTGGCTTCACTGATGGCGCTAGTCGTAGTACTCAGAACCTTGCTTCTGCTGCTTGGGCAATTTACGCCCCTACAAACGAACTTACCACTCTATGAGGTGTGTGTCTCGGTCGTGCGACCAACAATATTGCAGAGTGTAGTGTCGTTATCGAATTGTTGATTGATGCTATTTCTCTTGGTATTCGCCACTTCGTTGTATGACTCAATTCACAGCTAGTAGTACTACAACTAAGTAATGTCTATGCTATTCGAAGTCCTACTTTATTATGGGTATATTTACAAATTCGCCTCTTGGAACGTTATTTTGATTATATTGAATATAAACATATTCCTAGATGTCTAAATACATTGACTGATGCATTAGTTAACTATGTATTAGACAGACATTTGGGCCATTTATAAACCAATCACATCACATGTATCACACAACACAAGATAAGCCGGTAGAAGCCGTATATATGTATATAACGATCAAAAGTTTTTACAAAAAGTTTCTATCCAAGGACCAAAATCTCAAAATGTGAAGCTCATAGCTTCTACAAAATAGCATCATGGGTAACGCTCATGATAACACACAACTGCCCGGGCCACCCTACAAAGCAGTCGACTAATAGACTCTGACACGCCCATAGTGTGGCGCTGATAACGCCTAGGGATCTCCCCAATAACCATATCTGGGATGTCAGCTGTCAACCCCTCCAAGTTCTGCTCCACTGCCTCATAGTCTTTGGCATCCCATCGCGCCACTAGAGCTGCCTCTCCTCGCTGCTGAATAGGAGACGTTCCTAAAGGTCGATATGGCCCCACATCTATGTCATCAAAAAGAGATTTTTTGATTAGTTCTTGGACAAACATAAAAACATTTTATATGATAAAATTACAAAAACATTTAAAAGAACAAAGTGTGTACTTATTACCTAGGTCACCCCACTGAGCATCCTCAGGTAGGGCCAAATATGGATCCCCTCAGAAGTCCAAACTAGCATATGCATAGTCATCAATCATTAGCATCTGTGGCCGCAACCAGTCAAAAAATGAATCATTGTACTTGATGATGGGTCCAACTACGTGTCAGGCCATGAGGTTGCACCACCTCAGCTTCCTCGGATCTTGTGGGGCCGGTAAACCCCAATCAACCTATAATCTCAGTAATGGGACCCTCTTGAGGAAGAAGGACACCAAAAGTGATCCGTACCCAAGCTGCTTCAAGTTGCCCCTTCTGCACTTCGTCAATTGCCTCTTCATACTACGGAGAACTGCATCCAACCAGTTGAAGACTCATGGCTCTGTGCACTCTATGGTGTATTGGAAGTAGCATTGGAGAGCCATGTGTGGGTATGTGCTCTCGACCATGCATGCTATAATGAACAAGATGGTTCGCAGGGTCATGTTTTGGACCCCCCAAATAGTAACCTTTCCCTTGCTTCTTTTTGCCTCAGGAACACAATACTGGCGACAATACTCACTCATAGGGAGTCTGCCACCTCGACTACCGGTCAATCTAGTGTGGTACCCACACCGTGATAACCCTGTTAGAAAGTAGATATCCTCGATATCTAGGGTCAATGTGTGGACTCCCACATGAAACAAATATTGGTCCACGTCCCACATATGAACTAGATACTCCAACAATCTGAGTTGGGCCCTCATGCCTGGAATCCTGAAGAATTTCAAGAGTCCATAGTCTCGGAGGGCAACAATGGTACCCGGGTCATTCCCGACAATGACATCCTCCTCCTCATGTTCTCTTTCTCACCAATCCAGCATCGCGATGGTCAAATACCTGCACAACAACCATAAGAGAAGGGTCAACAACTTATTTCAAACCTTGGCATAATTTTTATAGAGCAAAAATCAAATTGAAATTTCATTTTTTGGCCCCCGCAGGTACCCCTTTAGCAAAGTGCGAGATTCTCGCAGGTTCCCTTAAGGCCGCCTGCAAGAATCCTAGATTCTCGCAGGTCCTGCATGGCTAGCCTGCGAGAATGCTCGGGCGCAAGTTATGGCCCTAAAATGGATCTAAAACCCTAAAAATTGTGAATGAAAACTAAAAATAAACCATGGAAAAGGTAGAAGATCAAGAGCTTACCTCCTTGGCAGAGACGGTTCACCAAATGGTCTCTTGTGCCTCCCGCGATTGTGCAACAAAATCTAGGGGAAAATGAGGTGTATTGTTCAAAGTTTTTGGCAAAATCACAATGAAAATTCTAAAATCCCTTTTTACACATATTTATTCACTTTTTACCATTTTTTGTTGATTTTCATATTGTTTTGTCTATAAAACCTAATGCCTAATAGCCCTATGAGTATGACTTTTTGCAGGGATAGCAACTTTGAAGTCCAGGCGAAGGAGTACGAATGTTTTTTCTTTTTGTCGCATGTACGACTGCTTTTTATGGTTTTTAGAAAAACTTTGAGCTCAGTCTTCGTTCGTTCTCACGCTCAAAAATACATGAGAACGTAACCGAGTATACTTTTCTTGTCTTTTCGTACTCGTCATGGTAACACGAAAATGAAAACCGCAAAGGAGTATCCTTTAAGCTCTTTTCACACTCCATAAAAATGAAAAGATGGTCGAGCGACCTTGTTATGTTCATGCTCGTAAAAGTATCTAAACAAAACATTCGATGGGCGATAGTTTATCACTTTTTCGGTCCTGTTGAACTATATTACGAAAAAGGAATTGAGAGAGTTCTCTTTAAGTGTTTTTCAGACTCTCAAAACATGAAAACCCCCCGAGTTTTCTATCTTTGGACTCGTTAAACAAACATTGAAAGACCCGTAATGGGACTGAGCCACTCCTTCCTAGGGTTTGTTAAACATACTCCGAGGGACTTGTCCAAAGGATGAGCTTACATCAACAAGCATATGTTATCCTCCTCAAGCTTGTGTAAAAATAAAGAAGTACTCGCCAGAAATGGTGGGGGAAATTTTGGGAAAGGGATGTGTTTTCGTGTTCATATTAATGGAAGTAAGTGTCACTCTTGAACATGACACCCCCTATTCATCATTTGAATCTAGTTTGGGAAATCCATTTGTCTCTCATTCGACTTGCTACGAGGTCATATCCTGGGTCGTCTCTGAGTCAGTGCTGCCAAGTCCTTGGTCGTGTCATTCATATGTTCAAGAGAAGTTCATCCAAACCCTCTATTTAGTCAGCCATCTGTATTTGTCCATTCTTACTATGTCGACCTTCCCTGTGTCCGTTTAAACCTATATTAGTACTCTATTTCATCCTCAAAATCTGTTATTTATTTCATTTCATTGATGGGGGATACATCAAGGCCCTCCTGTGATGAGTCTTGTTCCATCGACTTCAACTCATTATCTAGAAACAAGACTTAGAAATTATCTAGTACCTTGGAACTTGCATGCCTCAATGGTAGGTTTCCTCGCTTTTGACAGTGGGTTTTCATTATTGACCCCTGATCGGGAGGTTCCATCGAATGTTCGACCTTGGATCATTTATTCACAATCGTTGGATTATACTAGTGTACCTTGGGAGTCATTGACATTAATGGTGATTTCCCTCGCACTTGTTAACGGTTTCATCAATGATCGGTAATCAAGTAGTTTCTACCATGTTCAACTTTAGCACATGTAATCGCATGGCTAGATTTGTACTTTTAGGTGACGGGATTGACGACCCTGGGTCTCATCTTTTTGATCCAGGATGCGATGGAGTATGTATGATTTGCATAAGCACATAGATCCACTTTGTATGTCATGTGGCTATGTCGTCTTAATTTAAGTCTTCTCGCATAGATCCACAGTGTATTCCTGGTGTCTATGCAGTATTTTGACGTCATGGATCCACGGTGTATGATTGGTGGCCATGACCTACATTCATGATGTCATTTGTCTGTGATCTGAGTATGAGAATGCCTACCTCAGAACTAGTATTATATTCTGTAGATGCTTGGTTGTTTGCAGGTTTCCGATTAGGTGTGATCCTGGTTTCTGACACACACACGCAGTTCAAAAAGTATTTCGGATGTCATAGATTCCGGCCTCATACTTTGGGGGGCATTCTGTTACACATGATTTTGGTCACTTTGGTGATGTCTTAACAATGATGTATTAAGACTCCCAACAAGGACTTTTTGCTTGAGAAAAGTGGCTCATGTATTCTTCCAAAAAACATATTTTTAAGAAGAGTTCGTAGGCTGCCTATGGTCTAGGGTGTGAGAATCCTTCATTCTCGTAGGCCACCCACACTTAGGGTGCGAACTTCTCACAGTCTGCTCCATACACAGGGTGCAAACCTATTTTTAAGCTTGGAAAGGAGAAGAGGTCTCGAGGGTTATAGAAGGGAATCAGATTTGATGGAATCATCCTAATCCATGTAACCATCTCTCCTTCTCCTATATATTGAAAGGTTTCTCATGGAAAAGGTTAAGAAATATTGAATGAAGAATTGATGAAAGAATTGTGTGAAGAAACCTACTTGGACAGAAGCTTGAAGACTCTATTTAGTCTATCAAGAGGAATTAGATCTTCTTCATGCAAGTACAGAGCAAGTGTGTGTGTTGGAACCAAGGGTCATTGAAAGGAAGCTTGCAACATCAAGGTGATTAGGTTGTATCTTCTACTTTCAATCAATATGATACAACGACATGTCCCTTTCCCATAAAGTCACTCTTACTTTATTGTGTAATTCCTTGATCATATGCATAAGTTGACATTGAATATACTTTGCTATCTTCACTTTGGTTGGTTTGTGTTGTCTTGGATTTGACTTCACGAGAGCACCGGAGCGAAGTGGGAACAACAGAGACCTAAGGAAGTGATATAAAGGTATGTCACTTATTCCTTCCTATTAGTAGATTCAATGATTACAACTTAGGGAAAGAGTCATGTCCCATCCTATTTTGTTCTAGATCCGGGTGGATCTAGAGAGATCTGTTAGTGTTTGCACCTATCGATTTGTCCAATAACAGGGCCAAAGCCTGAAATTTCGAAGTCCCGAGGTGATTTTCATCCATAGATCATCCAGGAGGAGGAGAGTCATGTATTTTATCCAAGTAGTTTGGTGGTTCGTAGTTCAGGGAATTGGTTGAAGTGCGTGCAGAATGGACTTCCTCCAGAAGTCCCGAAGTCCGGACTCATCCTAGAGACCTGAAGTTCCAGGAAGAAGTTGTTCGACATTTCATATCTTGGGAGAAACATGGTGATAAGTCAATAAATTGACCAAAGCTCGGAGATATGAAGTGTCGAAGCATGAGGTATAACATGGCATAATGATTTCACCAAGGGTGATGCAGAACTTTCCTAATTGTGCCAGGTGTCAGTCAGAATTGTACTTTTGATGACATTCTTGGACCAATAACAATACGACACATGGAGGCCATGTGTCACCATCTTATATGATGAAATTTGTACTATGTGGACCTCGAAAAATTTATGAGGTTCGGGAATTCAATGTTTGAAAGAAATGGGAGAAGAGGGTGTGAATTTCTCCAAAGCCTGAAGCTCCGGAGCACTGAAGCTCCGAAGCCGTGAAGGATCACCAACCTAGTACTTCATTGATTCAGAGTTTGGGAGAATCATTGAGTAATGATATATAAACCTCTGAAGTTCTAAGTTATGAAGTCAATAAGAACGAGAATGATGTGGCTGCTGACGTCACCTAGGGTGATGTGGGAACACTAGATGTTTTCCACGTGTCATCGTTTTTCAAGCATTTCAAAAAGTGTTCGGGCCAATTGGAACATGACATGTTTCAGTCGTGGGATTGAGCCACATGTCCACTCCATATTTTCTGCCATGTGGCACCCCCTGGTGTGTGGTTGTTGATGAGACTCTGGAAGTTCAGAGAATTTAACATTCGGGGGTATGCATCTATATTGTTGCAATATCTTCTGAAGCCCAAAGCACCGAAGCACCAAAGTAGTGATGCTCCTAAGTGTCGCTTCGGGAGTTCGCCAGTTCGGCATTCGGAGAGAATGTTATGTGGAGTTGGTGGAAATTTCGAAGATCTAAGTTCTGAAGTCTTGAATCTCCGAAGTAGTAGAGCCCCAAATCTCTGAAGAAAGGTCTGTTTGGAACTTCGCCAGTTCGACATTCGGGGAAAATGAAGTGTGATGAAGGAGAAACCTGTGAAGCCCGAAGTTCCGAAATCACGAAGCACCAAAGTCACATGGCATGCTGACGTGACCTAGGGTGATGTGGACACACTTGATGCTTGCCACATGCCATCTTGTTTCATTCTTTTCAAGGACCATTCGTGCTAGTTATAACTTAACACGTGTCACCCATCAAATTGGGCCACATGTTGTCTCTACTTTTCTTCCATGTAGTAAACCTCCCTGGTGTGTGATTGTTGATGTGACTCCAAGTGTTCTCCAATTCGATGTTCGAAGGAAACATGGTATGATGAAGGTAAAACCTCTAAAGCCCGCAACAATGAAGTTCTAGAGTAATGAAATGCCAAAGTGTCAGCTTGAGAATTCATAAATTTGGCATCCAGGGGAATGTGTGTATGTTGACGCAAGAACCTCCGAAGCGTGAAGCTCCAAATATCTTCTCCAGGAATTCACCATTTCAACCTTTAGAAGAAATGAGGTGTGGATTAGGTGGAACTTCCAAAGCCTGAAGTTCCAAATTTCTGAAGCTCTGAAGTAGCAGAGCCCTGAAGCTCCGAAGATGTATTGTGCAAGGATTCGCTAGTTCGACGTTCAGGAGAAATAAGGCATGAAGTAGCAAAAGATTCTAAAGTCCCAAGGCATAGGATAAGTGCCATATTAATAATCACATGGTCACATCCCGTGGTCACTTGCGATTGGGGGCCAAAGAAAAGGCGCTAAATGCCCATAAATTGTTTTAAAGAAAGAAAAGGGATTAGGAAGGAATCATGTGGGGTTTTGATGGTTTAGACCTACACAAAAAGTGGTAAAGAAGGTATGTGAACCTTATGAGTGGATCTAGCAAAGGTCCAAGAGTTATTTTGGCTCTGAGAAAGGAGAATAACTGCACAGGGATTGCATCATTGAAAGGACAATTTTCAATTGTCCATAACTTTCTTCTTAGGATTCATAATTGAGCAAGGAAGCGGTCATTAGAAAGGTCTGGAAAGAGGATTTTTGGTGACCAAAAAAGGAAAAAATGTGCATATGTTACCAAAATTGTATATGATGGTTCTATCTAACGAGAATTTGTTGTATGCATGTTTTTGGATGTAATGGTTACATTTAAAATAGAAAAAATGCTAGAGATTTCTATAGATCAAAGAAAGAAGGACAACGATAGCTCTTAATTTTACATATGGGATATTTAAGAAATTATTGGATCAGATGTTGGGTTCAATAAGAAACATGGAAAAACCGAATGAAATTTTGGTTTGGGGAAGACCTGTTCTATACAGATTGATATATCAAAATGCTAGTATTTTGATAAAGAAAGACGAAATGTATGCATGGAGAAAGTGACAAGATATCCAAAGATCAGTCCTACAACTTAGAAATATAACCTCCCTTATTGATATTGGAATGCGCAGTGGAATCATGGTATGAAGGTCATCAATTATGGCATGACAGAAGTTGAATATGCATGTCAGGTTGAAAAACCAGATGGGTCAAGACAAGAGAAAGTAATAATTCATAAAGCTAATCTAAGTGTTGATATGACCAGTCAAGGAAAGGATAAATCATTTTTTCAAGAAATAAGTTAGTGTTAACTATCCAAGGTTACTTAGAGAACATGATTGGAAATATAATTTGGTCATGTAGGAGCTAGATCAAAGGAATCCAAGTAATAGGGGAATGCTGGAAATTAATATCAACATAATATATGTGGTTGCAAGTATGCAAAGTAGACAAGGAAATATTCATGTATGGAGTCAAATCCTTGAACATATTAAGATAATGGAAGATGAAATCATGAGGTAGATATCAAGCCAATAGGAATGCAGGACAACACTCCAGAAGGGACAACATGAATAGTAGAGGATTTTTTATGCATTTCAAAATTATTGAAGATATTTCCACAATAGAATGGAGATGTCAAAGCCAAGAAGGACTTTAAAAATAAATGAATCTATGTAGAGAATCAATAAGGAACCATGAAGAAGAAAAATTTCATATGCATGGTTTTGAATGCAAAGGAGATGGTGCTTGACAAGAATCCAACTTAAGTAGCATAGATCCATGAGTGACATCCTCGAAGGTTGGAGGTATCACTTGAAATTATGATGGTAAAGTAAAAGAAGTGTTTAGTACCTTCCAGTTAATTCTATGCAGCTAGTGAAGGAGGCATATGTGCATCCTTACAGTAGGCTAGATATTGGCTATGCAAGTCAAGTTTGAGGCTAGTTGGAAAAGAGAAGAGAAGGGTACAAGAAACCTCAAGTACTAAAGCATTCAGTTAGGAAAGGGATGAATAAGTTTAGTCTCGAAAAGTAAATGGATGTTGAAGATCCAAAGTATATAAGACAACATGATTGGAATTATAATTCATCCAAGTATGAGTTGGGATAGACGGATCCAGCAAATAAATGATAGTTGAAGGTTAATATCATCTTATCATTTGGATGGAAAAGAAAAGGAATCCAAGAGTGATTTGTATAGAAAGTGATCAGGTCATAAATAATCATGTACAGTGATTACAGTGAGAGCACAAGAAGATTCAAGAATCCATAATAATTGAAGACTTATGGGATCAACAAAGAAAAGTGATACAGGGAGAAAGAATTTGTTGCAATTATTGTAGCAACAATTATGTTATGGCTGGTTGGAAAACCATAAAGAGAGAATTATTGCATGTTTGCAAGTGTTTTTTATGATGTTGTTGCATATGTAAGGAAGAAACAGAAAGCAAGAATGTTGATTATAAGGCTAATAAAACAGACATGAAAGATTCTATTGTCATCAACTAATCATGTAGCATCAAATTCGTTTAATGGTAGATATGCAGGTAAGTGTTTCTCTTTTGAAATTATGTTGCATAATTGCCAAAGGGAAATTCAGGTAAGAATTTCCCCATATTGAATTCTTATAATACACAGTATGGTATTTTTTAAGTGCATTAATATGAATAAGATACCACTAGGTGTGGTAAAGGCTAGAGGCCTGTAATAGTTATCAAAGCTTCTTAGCTTTTGAATGCACACACTGACATAATAGCATGTCATGTCAATTTGGTTATCATGTAATAACCAAAGCAATAAAAGATAATAATTATTATAGGAATGGATGCCAGTAATGCTAGTCATGTATGAGACTATGACATAGTTGGATATGGAAAAGTATGGATATGGAAAGGTTATATACCACACAAATACCAAAAGCTTCCTACCTTTAAATAATTCTTATATTTTAACCTTTTTGCTAACATTAATGCATACCACAAAATTATATTCTTGGTGTAGTGTTCAGGTCGAAAAGGAAGGCATCCAAATAATTGAGAAGACAATGAGAAGTGTGTGGAGAAAGTGTCAAGACATTGGCTAGATTTCAAATTTATGGATGGTGAGATACATGACTTAGATAAAGAGCATTCTGAACAATCAATGAAAAGGTGCATTAAATAGATATGCATTGAGAGTTGCACTCATGCCTAGTAAGTGGAAGAGTTGCACTCATACATGATAGAATTGTATACTTAAATGCATTTGTTGAATGTGTTTTGTGATTGGATGCGTATATATTATTGCATGGAAATAATTATACTAACGACTGAAATATTGCTAACTCATGGAGTTAAGAACATTTCAGGAGTTGTTAGAAATTGCAACAAGAAAGTTTCAAGTCAAGTAGTCACGTGAGCATTGACTATAGGAAATTTTTTGTTCAGAAAAAGAAGTAATGAACGCACTAATATTAATTATGAACATGCATATAATGATAATGATAATTCATTCTATACAGTAATTTTTTTTGTAGTTGTGATTGAACTGTTAGTTATGGACAATTCTAAGAACACTTCATAAGGTTTTTGTGCATATTGCAATGAGAGTATGATGTATAGGAAATACTGACAATTTGTTGGTTGAATGCAAGATAGAAGCATTGCAGAAAAAATGGTATTCAGCTTGGTGCTTGTTGAAATCCAAAAGGAATATTACATCCTATTATTGAAACAACAATAAGAAAAATTATGAAATATAATTTCATATTTTGGGGAAAAGTTGAATTATTTATGAAATAAGTTTGATTTCTAAATGAATTATTTTATGTTCTCTCATGATAACTACATGTGTGTAATGTAGATGAGATAATATTGATTAAAGTTGGAATGATGAGAAAGAACAACTAATGTTGAGGACACTAAAGCCCTATAATTGTAGAACCTCGGTGGGGGTTTTTGTAATGGGTTAGTAGTCTCCTTGTGTGTGAAAGCCTTGGAAAGATGGATCGTTGAAGGATTGCATAACAGTGAAGGGATGCCTAATTCTGGAAGGGTGAGTGAAACAAGGAGAAGGTAACTCAAGGATGCTTATGGCATGGTAGAGCCATAAGGAGGGTGTGTCAAATGGAACAATGAGCTTAATTATTTTTGAAAGAAGATATATGGAATAGAGAAATTGACTTCCAGCTACAATATGAATACCAGAATTGGTGTTGGACAGTAGAGCATCAGACGGATAACAAGCTTCCAATAGCTAAAGCTTGGAGATTTTTAAATATTTTTGAAAATCTTGATGGTAATATGTAAATAAGTTGCATTGAGGACAGTGCAAAAATAAGGGGAGGGGATTGTGATATCCCAAGACCGAGCCCCAGTTGTAATTGTAAATGTAACATGTTTTATAAGCTAGTGAGCCAAGTGATTATAATTTGGGAGGATTATGTGATGATTAGGCTGGGGAGCCTAGATGCTAAAGGCCAATGAGCCTATTTTTGTATATGTAAATACTCATATCATTAATATAAATACATCGTTGCATGTAGACTAACCACGATAAAAGAGAATGAGGGACTAAGCTCCACTAGGTAGGGAAAGGGATGGGGCTAAGAGGCTAGGAAAAAGGGCAAAGGTAGAGGGCTTATCTCTAAGGGAATAATATTATATTATTATTTCCTAAAAGTGGAGCTCATGCAACTTCATGAAGACATGTGTCTGATTTGGGACATGCAGTTATATTGGAAAACTCGTCATTATTGGGGGGTTCTCTTCCATTCTTTCTAGGCTTCCCAGGAAGACACACATTCACGTAGGAAGCCATTACCTCCATTGTTGACCTTTGAGAAGGCACACACCTCTGAAACATGCATGCATTTATGGAGCCATATCCTGTATTTTCTTGTGATGAATAGAACATGTATTCCTCCTTGATGGCACATCACACCCGTATCTACCTGAGCATGCGATAAACTTGTCTATTATGATCATTGCCTATTCCAAACCTGAAGGCAGTTGTTGTTTCCATCACCTGTGCATTAGCTAAATGTTGTTGTTGTTTTCACCTAAGTTTGTTGTTTGTTATATCTGAGCGGGAGTGAAGAGGAAAGTTTTCAGGCCCGTGGAATGAAGAGGCAGGTTTTCGTGCCTATGAGTAACTCTCTCCAGGTGAGAGAGGTTGTTGGGGAAGTGATTTATCCTAGAGGGAGCCTAGAAACAACTATAGTGTTCTGAGAATCCATGTACGACCTGTTGTTGAAGCCATGGAAGGGAAGTGGGGAGGTCGAAGGACTATTGAGCAGAAAAGGGGCACAATTCCTGAGGTGAGACATGCATGTGGGGAATGAGAGGCTATAGGATGTGTGTATAAGTTGGCATCTTGGGAGGGAATCCTTCATGATTGACTGTGTAGCATCCCATTGTCTCGGCCTAGCCTAAGAATCCCTTTACCCGGGTGTAGTTTAGTCCCATATCAGGGGTGAATCACTATTGAGAGTGATCCATATGGATATCGGTGGCCACCCACCTTTTCCAACTGGCTCAAAACAAGTTTTTTGTAATTTTGGCAATTTACTATTTTTAACAGTTTTCACTTCTGGGGCCATTTTGAGGGCCTAAATGAAGGTTTTTCAGGATAGAGACTCTCAATGATGGCATATGAAATGATTGAGGACCCAAAATGAATCTCCCTGACAATACCTTTCCAACGGGCTATCATACGCCTAAGACGGAAATCGTATGCAAAAGTTACGACCCTGGGAAGTTGATGTACTAACTTACCAAACGGGGCCCACATGACTTTTGGCGCTTCATCTCCTAGTGTTAGCTTTTTGGATGTATAGGGTTTTTTTCATTCTCATTTATTGTAAAAGGCCTTCATATCCTCATTTTAATCATCTTATTGCGAATGATCATAGTCGTCACATCTCTTCTCAGAGATAAGCCACCACCATTCCAGCAAGCTTGTTTCCGCTGCATTTCACAGTTTCAGCTTATTTCATTATTGAATAGAAAAACAATTTGACTGTGTCTCTATTATTTTGTGTTAAGAATATGTTAATAATCTGTATTCATTTCATTCTTCTCATAAAATCTGGATTAGTGGTATCAGAGCAGTCTGCTCCTTGTCGTCTTAATGCATGTCCCCAACGAGGTCAGAGTACAAAGAGTTGGGTCTTGAGCTTGTTTCTCTTGAGGAAAAAATCTCTCACATGCCCAAGCGACCTCTCATGGTAGGAGAAAATAAATATGATGAGACAAGAGAAACTTTCAAACTGTTGATTGAGTAATCCGTCATGCAACAGAGGAACAGGATGATGGATAGTTTTGTGCATATCCTTCAGCGGCTACCAACAGGCGACACATCTTCTTCGAGAGAAGGCACCACCCCCTTCAAGGTACAAATAAACTTTGATATTCCTATATTTAAAGGTCAGATAGATGCATATGTTGTAGAAAAGTGGTTGAATCTGCTAGAAGGGTATTTTTTTGTCCATAACTTCTCGAATAGAGAAAAGATTACTTTTGCGCTCCTCAAAGTCGTCCCCCATGTCAAAGATTGGTGGGAAATGTTCTGTGAGAAAAAGGAAACATAGGAACCCTCATTTACAGTAACAACCACCTGAGATTCCTTCAGGGATGCTATTGAGGAACAATACTACCCTATTGGAAGTTATGATGACTTATATACCAAATGGACCACACTGTGGCAAGAAAGAGACCAAACAGTGCCAGATTTCACAAATATCTTCCATACCTTGCAAACCGAGATGGGTATCAAAGACTCAGAGAGACATATGGTGCTCAAGTATCATGGTTCTCTGCATAGATACATCTAGACCAAAATGGCATTTCTATACATCTCATCCTTGGGTGAGACCTATCGATATGTCGTCAAAATCGAGAAAAATCTCAAACAAAAGATGTGAAAATTTGGGCCTGGGAACCCCTCACAACAAAAGCTAGGAAAGGGAAGCCCCAACCCAAAAAACAAAGGACAGATAAAATATGTACAGTATCAGGACAACCATTCCAAGCCACAAGCAAAAAAGGACACTAGAAAGACAAAGAAAGATATCGGGAAGTGGTGCGACTTCCATAAGATCCCTTAGCATAACACTGTTGATTGTCGCTCAAAGAAGTCACTGGTGGCCGAAGTGAAAGCCTATGAATCAGATGTAGATTATGACTCTGATCCAGAATGAGAAAGGGGAAGATGGATCATTGACGTGGAACCCAGTGCCACCGTTGCTACCACCAAGCTCCAGCCTGGTGAACCAGATGAGCCAAAAGAAGGAGAGCGCCTCTTCCATTCGCAAATGTAGGTAAAAGGCACCCCATTGCACTTCATCGTTGATAGCGGTAGCCAAAAGAACCTCATCTCTGTAGAGGTCATCAAGCGGTTGGCCCTGCCCACAATGCCTCACCCACAACCCTACACCATTGGATGGCTCCACCAAGGAAGTGATCTCCACGTCATCCAACAGTGTTGACTATCATATGGCATCAAGCCCTTCAAAGATGAGGTATTATGTGATGTTTCTCCTCTCAAAGTTTGTGATGTTCGTTTGGGCCAACTTTATTTATGGAAATGTCATGTTGTATATGAGTCTAGGCCTTGTAGTGTTATTATTATTTTGAACAGGAAATTGTACAGAATACCTGAGGCATTCCCACCTAGTGTTATTTCCTTGATCTCTGATAATCAATGCAGGAAGGTCATCTCTCAAACGGGGAAGTTTGTCTTCTTCATGATTCTCTCTCAGAATAAGTGAAATATCACAACCACATCTAGGGTCTCTGAGGCCGACCACTCCACACAATAGAAGAAAGTAGATAAGGTAGTGGAAGAATACTCAGATATCTTTTCCTCGCCTACTGGGGTACCTCTGCACTGCCATGTCAAGCATCCCATCGATCTGACCCCCGGTGCACCGCTACCCAATGGGCCAATCTATCATCTCTCTTTGTTAGAGAATGAGGAGATCTAGTGACACATCCAAGAACTTCTCCACAAGGGGCACATCCATCCTAGCTCATCACCTTATGGGAGACTAATCGTGTTGGTACAAAAGAAAGATGGAACCTAGAAAATCTGCATTGATTACTGGGCTCCGAATAAAATCACAGTCAGAAATTGGTACCTGATTCCCCGAATTGACGACCTCCTTGATCAACTCACGGGGGATAAATACTTCAATAAGATTGATATGAAGTCTGTCTACCACCAGGTCCCAATAGAATAGACAAATGTATGGAAGACCGCCTTCAAGTCAAAGGAAGGCCTTTTTAAATGGTTGGTCATGCCCTTTGGTTTGACAAACGCTCCAACCAATTTCATGAGGATGATGGACGATATCCTGCGACCATTCACCAATAATTTTGTAGTGGTGTATCTGGATGACATTCTCATTTACAACAAGACTTGGGCCAAACACTTGCAACATATTCAACAAGTTCTGCACACCCTGCGGCAACACAAGCTATACGCCAACTTGGAAAAATGCTCCTTTGGCATGGACAAGGTCCATTACCTAGGCTACATCATTGTTCAGCATGGTGTACATGTGGATCCAGCCAAGACCCAAGTCATCTGTGACTGGCCAGCCTCAACCACACTCACTGAGCTTCAGAGCTTCTTGGGCCTTGCCAATTTCTACCACAGGTTTGTGTTAGGATTCTCCCATATTGCACGGGCCCTCAGCCAAATCACCAGGGGTGGTGGTAAGGAAAAATTTGCGTGGGGCCGGTCCCAACAACAAGCATTTGATGATTTGAAGCAGTGCTTGTTCTCATCCCCAGTACTTTCACTTCCAGACCTGCAACATCCCTTTGAGATCGAGACAAATGCTTCAGACTATTCTATGGGCACCGTTCTCACTCAGCATGACCACCCCATGGCCTATCATAGTGAGACACTATTCGATGTTGTTCGTAAGTACCCTACTTACGACAAATAAATGTACTCCATTATGAAAGACTGTCGCCAATGGAGACATTACATTCTTGGGAAGGAGACAATCATCCACATTGATCATAACCCGCTGCAGTTTATGCAGACACAAGGAAAATTACATAATGACCACCATCAAAAGTGGTCCACATACTTGCAACAATTCCACCTCAACATCAAGTATAAAATTGGAAGCACCAATCACATCGTTGATTGCCTCTGCAGACCACCAGTCGTGACACTCACCATGGTGCTAGACTCTTGCAGCCATGAGACCTCTGGATGGAGCCAACTCTATGAGACAGACCTGGACTTCGCCACCACCTACCAAATGTTGGGTGCAAACATAGTTGTCTATAATTTCTATCTTCAAGATGGCTTGTTATGTCATCTAGGCCATATCTGTGTTCCATCAAGAGAGCGAGTGAAGTTGATCTGGGAAGCCCACTACAGTCGGGTGGCAGGAAACTTCAACGTTGAAAAGACAGTGGTGATGCTACATAAACATTTTTACTAGATGAAACTCTGACAGGAGTTCAACAAGTATATCAGGTCCTGCACTACCTGTTCTATTGCCAAACTAACCACTAAGAAATAAGGCATGTACACCCCTCTTCCTAATCCTAATAGGCCATGGGAATCCATCTCAATGGACTACATGTTAGGCCTCCCGTCCACCAAGTGGGGAAATGACTGTGTTTTTGTGGTCGTTGACCACTTTTCTAAGATGGCGATTCTAATTGCCTGCAAGAAGAGAATCACAGCAAAAGCCACTGCCAAGCTCTTCTTTGAATGTGTCTAGGTACATTTTGGATTGCCACAAACCATTATCTTAGATAGGGATAGTCGATTTCTCATCACATTCTGGTCGAGCCTCTAGTCACTGCTGGACACCAAGCTAACCAAATCCACGACCTTCCACCCCCAGACAGATGGCCAAACCGAGGTCGTAAATCAAATGGTCGTGCATATCCTTTGCATGTATAATTCAAAGCACCCTCACACATGGGATGAGAGCCTTCCCTATGTCTAGCATAGCTACAATCGAGCCCTGCATATCTCAACCAACCATAGCCCCTTTCAGGTGGGGCGGGGACTCCAACCATTGGGTCCCATAGATGTTGCACTTCCCCTTGCGGTCACCTCGACTAACTCATCTCCTGTTCCAACTAAAGCTGACAAAGCCACCCGGTTCATTGATCGAATCCAGCACATCCACCAACAAGTTCATGATATCCTATAGAAGTCCAATGACAAGTACAAACAACACCATGATCAACATCGGGTGCCACATAAGTTTCAGGTGGGAGACAAAGTTTGGTTGCACTTGCAGAAATAACGCCTTACAGGACCCCATCGGAAGCTTCACCAACTCTGTTATGGGTTGTACACCATCACCAAGGTCATGGGGGATAATGATTTTGAGCTCAACATTCCTCCTTTTCTTGGCCTGCACCTAGTGTTCAACGTGGATCTCCTTTGCCCTTATTTGCCACCATTATTGGACACCTCAGACATAGCAGAACAAATGAAACCAACAAAGATCAACCCAGAATGAATCCAACAGGAATCCAACGATAATATTGTGGATACACATATCAAGGGAACTCGACAACAAAGGATCCAGTTTTATCGAGTCGTCAAAGCAGGGCAACTCTTGCACTAAGGTAAGTGGCTCACCCGGGGCCAAATTCAGCAAAATTTTCCCCATCTGATGGGGGAACTCAACGCAATGGAGACCATTTCTTCCTAAGGAGGGAGGATTGATCCATATGGATATCGGTGGCCACCCACCTTTTCCAACTAGCTCAAAACAGTTTTCTGGCAATTTTGGAAATTTACTATTTTTAGCAGTTTTCACTTCCGGGGCCATTTTGAGGGCCTAAATTAAGATTTTTCAAGATCAAGATTCTCAATTATACCGTATGGAATTAGTGAGGCCCCAAAATGAATCTCCCCAAAGATACCTTTCAAACAGTCTATCATACGCCTAAAACAAAGATCATATGCAAAAGTTACGACCTCGGGAAGTTGATGTACTAATTTACCAAACAGGGCCCACATGACTTTTGGCACTTCATCTCCTAGGGTTAGATTTTTGGATGTCTAGGGTTTTTGACATTCCTGTTTATTGTAAAATCACTTCAAAGCCTCATTGTAATCATCTTCTTTTGAATGAGTGCAACTGTCACATATCTTCTCAGAGATAAGCCACCACCATTCCAGGAAGCTTGTTTCCGCTGCATTTCACGGTTTCAGCTTATTTCATTATTGAATAGAAAACCAGTTTTACTGTATCTCTGTTATTTTATGTTAAGAATCTATTAATAATCTGTATTCATTTCGTTCTTCTCATAAAATCTGAATCAGAGAGTGATGATGAAACATGATCTATGGTTGGGAGGTTCGTGGAAGGTCTACATGCAGTTGGTGGTCTTCTACAAAAAGATAAGTACCATTTCTATGTTCATTTACATGTTGTGTATTTGTACATGTATAATATTTATAAGTATTGCATGTATATGTTGTATGTGTAGGCTTACTGTTATTTCCGCATTAATATGTATATTAGCATAATGTGATTGTCTGTTAAGTTCTATATGTATGATATTCTTCATGAGTCTCTTAGTGGCATATCCCAGCAGGTCTATGGCTTGGTATGTTACAATATGGTATCATAAGCTCAATAAGAATGTTTTATGGTGTAACATGGCCCGACCTAGGTGGCCGAGGTATGTTACATAAGTTTTATTGGTAACTTACGCATAAACTTCATCTACTACGCTAATCAATGTCTTGTGTGCAACGATTTCTTCTTCGTGGCATGCTTTAATTTCATTGTGTACAACTTTAATCTCTTTGAGGGCCACAATTACTGGTTCTACTTGTCTTGGATGTTCTTGTGTGCACCAATTTATTGGTCATGCTTTTGTTGTAGTTCAACATATGATTGGATCAGTACATGTTGTCGGTCCCCCAGTTCATCCATTATCTCGGTCAGATAGGTCTACAAGTCCTACAAAGGTACATTTTCCATTGTTATTTTAGCATATGGTAATGTGCGTGGCTCTACGGTAGGGGATGGTTGAACAATTGTGATAGCCAATGGGTTAAAATGCAACACTCTCCTCTAGGAACTACTATGCGGAGATGTAGCACCATTTATTCCTTTTGTTATTTGATGTTCTTGGGGGTAATACTCGGTTGTTGGAGCAAGCTCCAGCTAAAAATAGAGTTCATCTAATTTTTGTAATGATGCTTTGTTGATTACCTATTGCACGATAAAATTGATGTGAACCTCTTTGACGATGCTCAAGACTGGGACAAAAGTCTACCTAGGCTCCCATTCTATAGTTTTGGTGTCCAATGCCTTCTTTATGTTATGATCAGGCATCAACTTGTGCATGACATAATGTGAGGGGATTTCGTCCTCGATGGGAGCATTATCGCTCTGCTACGTCGAATTTGGTGTGCACTCTTTTTCGCTAAACTCAAGGCTTGGATTTAGCTTAATCATTACATGGTGTTTCTTTGTAGGTGGATTATTTGCTAGAGTGTCCTTTGTCTACTTCTACTCGATCCCTTTCCCTTTTTCAACCCCCTTGGATGCCTCTGTGCATGTCCACTACTCAGTAGGTCCTTTTACTTTTTATTGGGATTTCACAGCCTATTGTTTCTCTTCCACTGATTCCTTATATTTTTGTTGGGTTCTCTCATATATTTTCTTCTCATGTTGCCACTTTGTCCCTATCTCCAATTTATTGAGCTCGTCATATGGTGTAGGTTACAACTTGGGTGGCCACTCTATGATGACTTGTCAAATGTTCTCTTCTATGATGCAGAAAGAGAGCATCCCAATTTTGACCTTCGGATATACACATGGAAAAATGAAAAAATTATAGAAAGTGAATTCAAATAGGAGGTAGTCCTCATACCTATCCATGATGTTGTGCAGTATGCGTAGTGATGACTCAATCGCTTGTCTAAGTTTGGTAAACTATAGCTCAAATGAAGTGTTATTCTTGGCATGGATGATATTATCCTTGGTGTGTTGCAAATCTAGGAATTTTTGTGTCGAGAACCACGTCAAGACCTATGTGTCATGATTGTGGGTCAGTGGTGGTTTCCATACTACCATGGCCAAAAGCAAAAACACCCAGCTATAGTAAAACTCCCTGCCAAAATCTTATGCTTCCAGGAACTCAATTATGAATTCATTCAGTATATATCTTTACCAAGCCATCCTAAATCCCTCAATGTAGTTCTCTATTGCAATGATTACCCCCAATGAGAACTCATTCTTACAACACGTGTGCAACATTTTACTGGAAAGTAGTTATGTGGAGAATCAGACTATGTGGTCATTTATCTTTTTGATCACCACTCCTCTACATCCCATTTGTGTAAAATACTTAGTGTACACTTCATCGTACATTGTATCCTTAGTCATTATTTATTTGGTTGGATTGTCTCCTTCTATAGGGAAGCCCGAGACTAGGCTCATTGTTTTAGTGTTAACCTGATATGACTTGTCACGCCAAATGACCCACATGCAAGCATATGAGTAAGAATTGTATGCACTGGTTGATGGATTGGTTACGCCTGAAATGTGGGAAATCCAACAAAGACATTATCCTTGATTTCTTCAGAGGATTTTTCCATTCCTTAGTGATTGTTTTTTTTCATCCATATGGTCGTGTACTCACCTCTGTGTAGGAATCGAACTACAGTTCTAGGAATTTCTCTTCATCATGTGTATTAAATTGTACATATTTTAGTTTCAAAACCATTCCTAATACGGGGCCTATGACACTCACATTGTTCGGTAGTTCAAGAATGGGAATGACCTAGTATTTTTCCACTTGTATTTTTTTATGTGCTTGGGTTTTACTACCGGAAGCCGTTATCCCTACATATTTCTTACATCTCTAGTTTTTTGTTCTTCCCCTCTTTGCTCGAGAGATCTATCCCAAATTGTAATGGTATCGATGTTTGAGTCATGTCATGTTCAGATCTCAACTTGATACTCTCCTCACTCTCCAAAAATAATAAGAGGGAGTAGCATTGTTGGATGTTAATTACTCGATGGATAAATTCCCCCCCACAATACCTAACCACTGAGTTGGATTTCAAGTTTCGTTCCCATCGTTAATGTGGACCTATAGTACTTTTCCCTACCATAATTGTTATGTTCCCTGGGGAATTATTTCTATAACTGACTTCAGTTCCCCATGCAATCGTCACTTGTGTGAGAACTAACGACCTTTCTCTCCACCGTTGTGTTTGCATGCATCTGGGTATCCAACTTTCATGTCCAGTTGTTCCATCCTTTGGCTTGTACATGGAAATTTAAACCTTAATCTTCCCCGAATCTTTGAAATATGTTTCTGGGTACTACCTATCCTATCCCACTTTATTATGACAACGTGATTAACTAGCCATTTATTACTTCTATTCTACTCTAATTCCTATTATACTCATGCGTAGTGCCTCTCTAATGCACACTTATGTTCCATGCAATATATGTTGTTACAATTCGAATTATGTTTATCATCCCTTGCCATGGATTTTTTGATTGTATTGTGTCAGCTAGACCAATGAACAATCCATGGAGTGGTTCCAACTTTTTTTTACATAACTTATCCAATGGTATAGAGTGTGCCAATGGTGTAGAGAGTGCATATGCCACCTTCTTCGCAGTGTTCTTGGGTACCTTATAGACATCCCTTTCAATACATGTGTATTGGTTCAACAATTCAAAATCTATCGAGGGCTAGAATCTTACCTTGATATATTCCACCACATGCACCCATTATGAAAATATGTGCAATATGTTTCCCACCAGTGTGCATGTGTTCCTTTCACTATTGTATCCATGGACAAAATTATTTGGGTCTCAGGCACCAACTCTGTCATTTGTGATATAAATTTTCTACTCAGCCTATATCGTCAAACCTTGGTGGGTCATATAACTCTGATCAAATCAAGAACATTGCCTTGGTGATTTTTTCACATCTCATGGTTGATGATTCATACAATTTATTCTTCCATCTATCCATAGCATACTCTGAATCTATTTCATAGGAGCGAAAACTTCTCCAGTGGAGTTCTCCATAGACTATTGGATTTACATGATCCTCTGTGCACCCTGTGATGTTATAAATTTTTTATATGATGGAACTCTGTGCATCCTCATTCACGGGTTCTTTATACCTGCAACCCTCATTTGGATCCAATGGCACAATAATGCACAAGATGTAAGTCTCAAAGGATATATGTTGTTGCTTCAAGTTTATTATTGCATTGTTATTGAATTCCTAGTCAATTCCAAGTAGATTTGGATAGGGGTCTAAGTCATCCATAATTTAAATCACTTCAAAGTCTACTTTGGTCTTTACCCCCTCAATGTTCACTTCCACTTTCTCTAGCCTACCAATAAGATAGATTTTGTATTGGTTGGAAATCCTAAGTTGAATAGGGGACCACATCAATTTTGGTTTACCCATAAACTCCCAATATTTCTTCAACAATATGCTCGCGTCATATCCTAGGTCCAACATGACATCATCCATTCCATAGCTACCTAGGTCAATTGTCATCTTGAATTCTCTTCCCATTCACTTATGTTTGTTCACCCAGTGCACATCCCATTTTGGTAGTAGGGTATAAATAGCCATAGTGTTCTTCTCTTCCCCCATACATCTTGTTAACATGTGGGTCAATTTATTTGCAGATTTAGGATCACTTAACATATTAAGGCAACAACACAAGAAATCACTTACTTGGTTTTATGATTCATCCTCATAGTTAGTTTTGCACTAGGTTTCATCTCATTTCATGTGTCATATCTATTTGTGCACACATTCCTCTTCCATTACCTTATATGTTGCATGTTTTACTTCCTCACAGATGTAGGTTTCTTCTTGTTCCCTCTGCGTCATGCACTACAATTCTTCACAAAGTGGGATTCTTCCAATGCCCTCTACACTATGCACTTCAATTCCCCATGCACATTGTCTTCATAAAGCGCCCTATGTGCATCACATAGGAACTTCTTTTTTGTGTTGCATTAAACTTCAAAGGTTCTTTCACTACTTTACATATCTTTCCTTCTACATTTTGACATGAACTTTCTCCTCATTCCAATTACATTCCCATACAGATGCCTCCTTGATTTACCCCCTGCACATCAACTTCTTCTTTATATTTTGATCTTCACATGGCTCGACAACCACCATATTCAAACCCTTCTTCTCTTCCCATTTTCCCAAAAAATTCTAGGAAATCCTCTATGACGTGATCTTCACTATGGAAATACCCACAAAGTGTGTACGACTTGGTACAAATCATGACAAGTGGCCTAATTTACCATAGTTAAAGTATGTATGTGGTTTGAATCCTCCACCACCATTGTATCATCTTCCTCTTCCTAGTCCATATCCTCCTCTCTAGCATCCTTTGTATTCTCCTCTGTCAAAGCCTCAACATTCTCCACTCTTTTGTTCTTCCTAGACCTGGAAAGTGTCTACAATGCACTCCTACATCAATTGTAGTGACCTATAGTTGTTCACATCATTGCCCATGGATTTGAAAAAATCTCAAAATGGAGTGCACATGTTCTTTTGATACTTCTGTAGTGTTGGGAAATGAGGTGGTATATGGCCCCATTATCTACAAATATCACACCACTTAGTCCGTGGTCCGGTTCGAAACAGATTATGTGCACTCGTCGTTGTGTAACTTCCTAGCATAGGGAACTCATTCCTATGGTGACCTTCAGTGCGACACATAGTACACCACACATTTTCTCACACTACCTTAGAATTATCCATATATTGTAGTTTCACGTTGAGGTTCATGAGCTGATATTATACATGCATTATCCCTGCTAATATTTCACCACCTCCTGGTGTAGCTTCTAAGCACACAACAATTTCCACAACCTACATATGGGTCGTCCTTTTATGTTGGGTGAGAAAGATATGAACATGGGGTAGTAATCTTTCAATAAACCATTCTCTATGCTAGATTTCTTATAGAGATGTCTTAGATTTGAAATGCCAATCTCTCCAACAAATTTTTGAATTGATGGTCATAATCCCACACGATTTCTCTAGTTTTTTGCATGATTTCTTTGATCTCAGTGATGCACTATGATTCTGACTTAGGTTTCTGAAATTCCCTAAGTAGATCTATATTTATCTGTATCGGGGGCCTTACTTGTTCCACAAGTGTAGTATCCTTGTACTTCATGTGCCACATGAGAGATCTACCACTAAAGGTGGTCTCTAGCTATGTAATATTGGATGCATCATATATGACTCACTTCATAGACCATGTAGCTTCACACGTAAATCAATGTTGTTCAACATAATCTCTTCCTATCCCATGAAATGTCAAAAGCATTAGGGTTGAGTCTTGGTTCACTGTACTCGATCTAGAATTGTGTCTTCCTAACTGACTACTAGCTATTGTTGATATTGATTCTCTTCCTTATGAAATGTTATCAACTTTAGCTTCTACTTCAATTGTACTGTCCTCCCTTTCTTTTAATTTCTCTTCTTATACTTCTCTCACTTCTACACTATATTTGAATCTTTTTTCTTGATGACAAATGTCCAAGGGGGGTGGTTCAATGAAGGGGTTCCTCCATACTTTTTCATCTTTTTTGGTGAGGGATCCAAAACATCTCCCTAACTCTAGTCATGCATTTCTTCCCATAAGAGCAAATGTCTTTTCTCCTTGAAGGGCTCTGTCACTATCGTATGTTGTGTTGGCGCTACTACTATGTGCCCCATCATCCTCTAATGTGACTACATCTCTTACTAGCCAAAGGGTTCTGACTTTGGGTTCTTCAATCCTACTTGCACTACTTCTACTATCCTCTCTTGATACCTCATCCATAGGGCCACGTCTCTTCAATGGTCTTTCTCCTTTTTCGCTTCTCTCTGGCACATATCTTTCTCCCACGTGTCCTTCTAGCAAAAATTATTTTATCTTCATCTTGGATATTACCACTCATTTGTTGCCCCTTTCTTGTTTTCCTTTCTTTTCTACTCGACTTTCCTCCTTCGCTCATCTCTTCTTACATATCTCTCAACTCTCTTTCTCCTCTACTCTTCTGGATCCATTCTCTTCTCACCTCACCTCATCTTCTTTTGGATCCATCCTATCTTGTCTCTTTTATTCTTCCCCCTTCTTTCCATCCCCCCCCCCCCCCNTCTTTCCCCCCCCCCCCCCCCCTCTATGCAGGGGGGGGGTATACTCAACCATCCTATCAAGATCCATGCGCATTGGCCCTTTCTCCATGAAAAACATATCTATCCATAGATAGATTTCTTCTAGTAATCTCCTTCTCGGGTTGATTGCAAATTTTCTTTTAGCATTGTTGAAGGATTCACTGCACTCAATAGAAAACTCAACAATATACCCTTATTTCACATGCTCAAACCATCATATTAACCTATTGACCCAATTTACCCATATATATCAACTATTGACCCAATTTACCCATATATATCAACCCATTGACCCATAGATATCATCCTATTGACCATATTCTAGTCCCAAACGAATGATTCTTAGGCTCCCCATGTAGTGTTAATCTATTTCATCCTCTCTATCCACTCATGCAATAAACAAGAAAACTCAACAAAGAAAATTTCATGTAAATCTATATAGATGCACCTTTGTTTCGAACATTCGAGGTTGATTTGCATGTTCCTAGTCTCTAGTCGTGCAAACTCATCCTCCTTCTTAGATAGTTAGTCTTGTATCTCCTTCTCGGAAGGTTTCCACTTCATTTTCTTCCTTCAACATGTAATACAAAACCTTCAAGTCCTGGAAATGGAACCGTTTCTTGGCTCGATCAGGGGGTTTCATACCTAGGGTTCGATAGGTTTTACCAACAAAACCCCATGGGCGCCAACATATTCAATATTCAAGGACTAAATAAGGTCTCACCCTAGATTCCATGAGAATCACAGAGACCATCGGTCTTGTGCAGGGTGTGAAGGAATAAAATATATAGGAAACCTTTGTCAACTAGTCATTTGGTCATTCATAACTATCACAACCTTACTACGCAGAATAATATAGATTAGGAATACATTCAGACCATAACTCATTAGATGTAGATATAAATTTTCTTTAGAATTTATTCATTAAACTCAAATGAATTCAAATACATTTCAATACGCAAAGGTCGAAGCCTACTCAAGATGCATTAACAATCAAAATAGAGATGAGCCATGCGCTCATATCTACTTTCTCTCTCATATTCACATGCACGATATCTTTGAACATCCAAACTGATACAAAACAGAATTGGAGATTTATATCCTCTACAAATTACACATTATCCTACTTTTCAATCACTTCTAATGAACAAAAAAACCAACCCTTACATATCTGCATGCATCTCCATATCTTCCACAAAGCATGGAAATCATAACAAACTTTCCAGCTCATCCACAACCTCAACCATGACCATTCAGGTTGTTACAAAAATAGTTACAAAGATTACTAAATATATTTTTAGATCCAACCTACATGCAATTTCTTTAAGTTTTTGTGCACAGTACAAATGGGTTGGCACATATAGTAAATCCTTGGTTGGCACAGGAACTGAAACTTGGCACAATGTAATGCATATTCTTGAGTGCACGTGTAGTGTTGACTTGTGGCACATGTCGATCCTCTGTCAAACATTAGGTGCCAACAAAATTCATGTTTCTAGTGGGACCTGTTTTCAATTCAGGGATTGATTTTATAATTTTGGTTGCAACAGTACGAATTATTAAGGTCATGGTTTCAAAAAAGTTCCAATTCTAACCTTGAAAAAAAGGAGGGTTGTTACTAGTAGCACCACTTTTCGATTCAAGGATTGATTTGAAGATTTTGGTTACAATGATACTCGCTATTAAGGATAATTTGTAATTTATACCCCACAAAAAGGAGTGCCAGTGGTAACACCACTTTTTTATTCGATGGTTGATTACAAGTTTTGGTTAGCAACATTATGAGGTTGTTAAGGACGTGGTTGTGAAAGGTTGTAATTTTAACCCTAACAAAAATCCCTACAGGTAGAACCATATTTCAAAACAAGAGAAAAAACAAACACTAATAGTGACCTCTAAAAAAATGACAACTCTGGAGAGTTCTCGTCATGTTGGTAACTATGTTGATAAAGTTTGGTTACATCTACTATCACCTTAAATTATCTATACAGGTGATCACTAGAAAATTCATTAGTCCAATATACCAAAGTGCATACTCATGGCATTAATATACCACACTCGACATGGAAGAAAACTATGGAAAGTGGGTTTTTAATAAATCTATGTGACTCAACAATGTGGATTTTTGTGCGATCTACGCACATACATGCAACTATTCTGGTCATGAGAATCTTCCATCCAAGGTACCAAAGAGCCTCAATCCTCTCAGCATTTAAATTTGGTACCATAATTGGTTCGTTGCCCACTCAAACATGGGGAACCACACTCTAGTGGCATCCATTTCCCACTTGGAACCAATTTTTTGAGAGCTTGAAGAAATCCTATATAAAGAGGTCATAGGTATCCATACAATCCATAGAAGAAAAGGCATTTTTATGTTGTTTGTATGAGTATTGGCGAACAATTTATCCAAGCATCATAATCACATCCATAGAAACAAAGCTAAGTGCATTGGACCTCTTCCCTTGGAAGAGCTTCTTGCACCTTCTTGTACACTCATTGATCCAAAATGGATCCAGAAAGGCCTAAAAATAAAATTTCTCAGAATTGAATGAAACCAGTTCCATTGCGTTGGGCTCGTCGTGCTGATTCCGACCATATATTTGTTTTCTGAAACTGGACATCGTATGTAGAAGTTATCGCTACTTGAAGTTCAGGTCAAATAGGCAAAAAAGTCAAAGTCAACGGGTTAACGCCAATGGATGACGTTAGTAGTACATCATGATGAAATTAGAAGGGTGATGTGGTAGCACCATGAGTTGACACATGTCAGTGTTTTGCGTTTTCGGGTTGAGTTGGACCAGTACGAAAGTGACACATGGCATTGTACGAAAGTGACACGTGGCACTATACAGATGTTGACACACCGCAGGGTGACACTTGAAACTGTACGGATTGGTAGATAACATCAACAAGACATCATGATGATGTGGCAGCACCAGAGCTGAAATGTGGCAGACATTTTTCATGTTTTTAGGCGCTGACGTGGTGATTACATGGATTGTACAGATTGACACATGTCAGTCCATAAGATGACGCGGAAGCCCATACAGATGATATGTGGCAGTCTATACGATGAATGTGCGGGCTGACATGACAGACAGTGATGTGGCATGGGCCAATGGTGAAGTGACACGTGGCCCAATGAGGAGGTGCCACATGGCACCTTTTGGAAGGCCAAATTTGGCGGTTCCACCAAATCTAGCGATTACCACCAAATCTGATGGAGATCTTCCAAATCTGGTGGAATCTCACTAAATTTGGCTAACTAGCACTAAGTTTGGAAATTGTCACTAAATTTGGCAGAGTCTAGATTATTTAGTCGGGCACAAAAATCGAGAAAAAATAGTTTTTGGCACGCAAATCGAGACTTTATGGATCTGACAAGGCACATCATTGGGATTCATGCCGAGGGGAGGCCCCGAGGGACTGTTTAGAAGAAGTTCTAAATACGGCTTATGTTTTTGCATTCAAGTAGTTGAACAAAAAATTGCTTCCAAATCCCAAGGTGTCGAGGCAAGCATATTTGACTTTATACTCAAAAGTATCATAATTTCTTTTTCTAGCCAATGGTGATGTATGTTTGTGTCCAAAAGTTACAGATATGAAAGGCTGTTTCATGACCTGTTATGTAAGCCTTTCTTTTGTATTATTAAATCATTGAAGATTAATAAGAAGCCTTCCCCACTAATACAAAGGCCCAGAGACGTAGGCAAACTTGTGCCAAACTCCGTTAACAATATTGGTGTTATGGTTTGTTGTTTTTACTTCTTATATGGCTGAAACATTCTTTCATTAATATCCTTCTCTTAATTCCTAAATGGTAAATCAACTCATGCATAAACTTAACCATAGTCTTTAAAAGATTAATTACAGATCAAGTGGTATCAGAGTAGGTTGAGAGTTGGTTGTTTGAGTTTGCATGATTACCAGGGAAAAGCTAAGTCATGGTGAAGGCGAGCTTGTAGAAGGAGATCCAGAGAGTGGATCAAGAAAGAGGAAATCTCAAAATGAGAAGATGACATTAGAAGAAGGACTTTCTCAAAACGAAAGAGAGTTTCAAAGAACTTTCTTTGACATGTCAGAGATGGTAAAAGTGGTGTATGATGATTACTTGGAACGAAAGAGACCTTTTCAAGGGGAATCTTCAAATCAAGCCAAAATTTAAGAAGGATATGATCCTCCAAAATCTCCTCCTTCACCTCCTTCATCTCCATCATCTTCTTCTTCTTCAAGTATAAGTTCAAATTCTACTGCAAGAAAACATTCTCATAAAC
Source organism: Picea engelmannii (assembly GCA_009831015.1). Taxonomy (NCBI): domain Eukaryota; kingdom Viridiplantae; phylum Streptophyta; class Pinopsida; order Pinales; family Pinaceae; genus Picea; species Picea engelmannii. Next base: position 259,999 of record ML781018.1, on the reverse strand, counting down.
TTGATGTAAACTTTGTTTTTCCTATGTATGATGGCGAAGTTAATGCTGAGAAACTTGATAACTAGGTTAGACAGATGGAAGTATATTGTAATGTGCAACAAATAAAAGATGAGGCAACCAAAATCAGATTGGCATCGCTTCATCTTGAAGGCACAACTCTCATCTGGTGGCAAAGTAAGATGCAACATGGAACTCGGCAAGTTGGTAATATTTTTCCATCATGGCATGACTTTATTTCCGCACTTAGAAAAGAATTCTATCCTTTGGGGTATAAGGAAAAGGATTTAATTGAATGGAAAAGTCTTAAGTTAAGAAAAGGATAGTCAGTGCAGAAATATACAAATGAATTTCATAATATGGCTTTGATGTTAGATGTTCCATTGACTACACAAGAAACTCTTATGAATTATATAGGAGGTTTGCCTGCTTATATTCGTAATATTGTATTTATGTTTGGACCTAATAATCTTGATGAGGTTTTTTTTCAAGCAACATATATTGAAACAGGAAAAATTTCGAGTTAGTGTATCAAGGGAATCATCTTCAAAGAAAGATGGAAAAGGAAAAGGGAATGGGAAGAAAGAAAAGTCAGCGATAGTGAAGGAAGATAAGTTGTCTTGCAAGAATTGCAAGAAAGAAGGGCATGATGATGAGCATTGTTGGCCATTGCACCCAGAGAAGAGACAAAAGTGGTTCAAAGAGAGGAAAGGGAGACAAAAATTTGCAAGAACAACACACCCAATAGACTTGGGATCATATTCAGGTGATGAGTCTAAGATTACAACAATTGGTTTGACAGGTAAAATAGGTGATGGTTTTGATTCAAGAAGTAAATTGTTTCTAGTGGATCTCAATCTAACTTAACTTCGGAACAAGTGGTTAAGAAATTGGGATTAAACACTAAGATGCATCACAACCCTTATTCACTTAATTGGATAAGAAAATATCACAAATTTCCCATAACAAAGCAATGTATCATAAAGTTTTCAATTACATCTAAGTATGTGGATGAAGTTGTTGGGTATGTGTTATATTCTTTGCATGAGTATGTTTCGGGCGCACAGGGGTTTGGGGGCAACGCCCCCGAAAAAAAAAAATCTGCATTGGGACTGCATTATATTTAGGTAGTTTTTCGGCACATGGTTTCTTTGTCGGTGGTTTTCTATTTCCAGTTAAGGAATTAGGGTTTTGGAATAATCCAGGTCATTGGGTTAGGGTTTTGGATGGCGTTGGCTCCTATATGTATTTTGTATTGTAAACATTGTAACATGATGAATAATATAGAATATGTTGGTTTTCCCGGTTTGGGTTTCTAGGGGAAAAATATTTGTGTAATGTTTGTATTTGCCATTGTATCTTTTATGTTCCTTTAATAAATATCTATTTGCATTAGAGATTGTACAAGGTTAAAATCTACAGAAGTAACATGTGATGCGGTGCCTCTAGAAATATGTGGAATGGTCTTAGGAAACCCTTATTTATATGATCGCAAAGCAATCTTCTACAGGGAACATAATCAATATCACTTAACTAAAGAAGGCAATGAATATGATGTACATTATCATCACATAAAAGAAAATCAATCTCTTCTAATAATGGAACAATTAAAGAAGGCAACTTATGCAAGAGATACACCTATAATTGTCCCAAGTAAAGTAGTTGATCTTAAGCATGAACATGAAATAGTTGTAGGATGGGAGTTCAATAATACTTTGCTTCAAGATAAGTTAATGTCGTGCAAGCTAGTGAAACATATTGGTTAAGTTTCAGTCATATTTATGATGTTATCACTGCTAATGTTTTTTCACTAGCAAATTTGGGTCATTTTGCAACGACTATTTCGATGCTCTTACGACGTTATGTCGTGGATATTGCGATGAATCTTGAGTCTCCCAAACATCGTTTCATGTGACATGGCACATGCAAAAAACCTTGATTAACAGCGCAAGAGCGACGACAGTTGGGACGTTGTCACAATTGCGACAAAAAAAGAAATACCATCGCCAATATGACTACGTAAAGAATTCATCGAAAGAGAGACACTGTAGGGAAATCGTCACACACTCGAAAATATAGGAAAAAGTAAGTGAAAAAATTGCGAAAAATCAGATTTCGAAGAGTTCATCACGATTGCAACGAACACGGGGTATATAGTGACAAAATTGTTATACAATTTTTGTGGTTTGTATAGAAAAATCGTCGCAAGTGAGACGAACGCTTCCGTGGTTTGTATAGCAAAATCATCGCAGGATTTCTATGGTTCGTCGCAATTGAGATGAACACTTTTGTGGTTTGTATATCAAAATCATCGCAGGATTTCTATGGTTCATCACAATTGAGATGATCACTTTCGTGGTTTGTATAGAAAAATCGTCGTAGGATTTCCATAGTGCGTCGAAAACAATTTATTTAAAAAATATATATATATATATTTTTGAGCAAAAAAAATAATATTTTATTTTTGAAGAAAGGGGGCAGGTATTGGAAGAATATTATAGGCTATGAATTTCATTATATTCTTGAGAATATTTCACAAAGGGAAATTCTCTGAAGTAAATAACGTATGGGTAGATTGCTCTGCATGTGACCAAGCACCATCTAGTTTTGATTTCAAGAGTACAAATATGGAGTGTCACATCCAATCAAGAGTTACCCTCAGATATTTATAGTTAGTCTATCAATTCATCTCAGTAGGCCCTCATCTATATTCAAAAATTCAAGTATGATAGAATAGAGAATGTCTTTTGTTGAAAGAATTATCTAAAGGTCTTATTTTCACATTCAAGGGGGCATTAACCTAGGAGGAAGAATGCTCCATTAAATTGGGTTTTTTATGGTTATACTAAGACATCTAGAGAAGATGTCTTGTCCAATACAGACAAGTTCTATTTGTAGAATTCCTTAACATAGTGAAAAGAACATATTTTGATGAATGTTTGGCATAGGAGAAATTCAATGAGTCAACCAAAATATATATATGTAACAATATATAGTTGATATGGGTATGTTATTAAAATCTATAACATATACATATCAAATATATTTGTATGTGTGATCTTTACTAAACATATAAGTTGTAAGGTTGGCTAAGATCATCACGAGAGTCCTTGAAAAACAAAGGCTTCTCTATTCTACTCGGATTTTTATGACTCCCTAAGAAGGTTTTTCTCTAGATGCATTCATGGATTTTCATCACAGTTGGTTTTATTAATATTTAAATATTATCCACATTCCAAATCTTGTGGAAATCTTTAAAATGAAGGGCCATTCCATTTTTTGGGAATATTTATAAATATCATTCTAAGTCCAAAGCTTGTGGGAATCTAGTTGGGCAAGGCCATGGTTTCTAACATAAGGAGGGTTTTCCTAGGGGGCTAATAGTAAGTCCTGTCATTGCATTTCTAGGCAGGTGATGACAAGGACTTTGTTTGACTTGGGTTGACTTCTCTAAACTGATGCTTCAAGAAAAGTAAGAGAATAAAATGCTCAATGAATGCTTGGAAGGAAAACACTTACTTTATTAAACACAACACACCAATACACCATTACTCATAATTAGTGGTGAAGAAATATAGAATGTTCAAGGTGAAACTTTCTAAATAAAAAGTACATATTCATTCACAAGATAGTCGTCAATTAGCAAATTTCATATGTGAAAGAAGTGAAGCATGAACAAGTACTTATGAAACATTTAAGCATGAAATTGGGTCTTTATGATAGCAATGAAATAAAGCATCATTGTAAAAATTTCATAACCAATATAAGTTTGCATCCATTCAATAATTATATTCCATGAAACACATGAAGTGTCATTATTGTAAAGAGAGAATAAGGCAGTGATCTCAATGTAATAACTTTAGAAGAAATACAATGCTACCATATTAGCAAATTTCATTATTATATGTCAAGCCACAAAAATTATATCATTAACCAAACTTATCATTCATTCATCAACACTCAGAAATTAATATGTTTCTCATCATACAATATTGATCAATTCTTTGGAACCATGATTGTATCATGAATCGACCCTCTCAACTAACAAACAATATAAATGTTGCATTGTTTGGGTATATTGTTTGGGGTGGTTAGGGTAGGAATGTATCGTGGTCAACCAACCAAGCCAAAAGACGTGCAAACACCACAAAAAATATGGTTAACAAACCTTCATACAATAGTGAAAGGAGGCAACGATTCGACTAATTACAAGGTCCTTTGGAATTCCTTAACATATTTTGGCTTCTTTGGGATGTGGAAAACAAGGTGTCATAATAACATTGCAAGACATCAACACTTTAATCACCATTGACAGTGGAATACTTTTGTAGTGTTATGACAGCCCTGGATAGAGTTTTGGATAACACATAGGAGGTAATGTCAAGGCTTTAAATAGAAGGATATATCCATCATACGTTTGTGTGATACCTCATCTAATAAAATAATTAAATGAGCCAAAATAATGTTGGATAGAAAAAGAGATATATGTGTTAAGAGGGAGGCTTACTTGTAAGTGCAATTGAGACTAGGTTATAATAGGGTAACCCCCTTCCATTATACCTAATAAGGGTTATTAGACTATAAATTAGGTTAAGGAACCATATATATACTTTCAGTAACTAAGGAAGGTTAGGATATCTATAAGGAAGGTATGTGAGTTAAGTTTTTGGTGATTATTTCATAGTAAGGTTTTGGTGATAACCTAGTAGAAGATAAGGTATGTTAGGGTACTTCTCCTTTACCTTGACTTTCGTAGTAGGTGAGAAGGGAAAGCCAAGTGATATGCCCTTTTAGAATCCCATAGTCAAGTTATATGATTTACCTAAATAAGGATCTGTGATATATTTAAAGGTGAGATATGAATTTATGATGTTAAAATTTTATGATGTTCATGTACATATCATGAAATCAAACCTAATTCATGTTCTTTTTAAGGTTGTTTATTTCAATCAATTAAATTGTGATTTA
>ML781018.1:235039-253728 GCA_009831015.1 Picea engelmannii | reverse complement strand
CAATGACTTCAACATACTATCCCATCTATTTCTTTGTTGATGGAAGTGTCATTTTGTGCAAAAGGCGGTGTGGTAAATAATTTGTTTGTTGGGTCCACCAAATTTGTATTTCAATATGTAGGACACTTTCATGAACTAATTATAAATATTTCAATATGTAGGACCTCTTTTACATATTGACCTCTTTTACTTTCATGTAGGACCTATCATAGACACAGTGCTCCCTTGCACATCAATGAATTTTTTTTTAAGGGACAAATTAGTTGACATATGGTAAAAACTCTCTCATTGTTTCCATTATTGTGCCCTCTAATCGACAAAGTGAAGATTAGAATTTATGTCAGCATTAGAACAATCTGTGTTTATATCATGAACCTCTATATGGATTAACATGACCATGAGAATAATAAAGTATGAAAATATGAGGAAAGTCTTGAAACCTTGAATAACTCTCCACATATTGTAGACATGAAGATTGAGATGATTCACATGTGTGAAAGACTAAATTGTGCCCTCTAATCAACAAAGTGAAGATTGTAATTTACGTCAACATTATAACAATGAGTGTTTATATCATGGAACTCTATATGGATTAACATGACCATGAGAGGATTAAAGTAGGAAAATATGAATAAAGTCTTGAAACCTTGAATAACCCTCCACATATAAATTGGCAATGGCAATGTGATTTTGCTTCTTTGTCATGTGAGACACAATGAAAAGAAGGGTAATGCTCTGAAAAAATATTATAAAATGTTTGACATGGCCATTTCCAACTCCTCATGTTTAATCCTTAAAACTTATATTTATTGCATCTTCCCAAAAAATTATTTTTGCATGTTGCACCAAGTTTAAAGTTTGTGCATTGCTTGGAAAAAGATGCTTGCCACATGTCACATGTCACAATATTTTCAAAGTTTCATATATCATGTCACAATATTTTGGAAGTTTCATATTGCATATTCAAGTTCTATTTGTTGCCTAGACTCCATAGCCCAAGCACAAGGCACCAGGTCTTGCTTGCATTCTCACGTCTTGAATCAAGGAGTATTAAATCAATATATACCAAGTCTTATAAGAGAAGCTGAAATTATCATTAAGTGTATAAAAACATTACATTCATGGATATATACAAGCCATAGAAATAGCCTTGTGTATGTTATCAGATGAAAAAGTACCCATAATGTAAATGCATTATACACATCATTACATGTTCAACTATATAATGTACATCTAAGTGTCTTATAAAATTATTATATCACATCATGAATTTCTTTTAGTCTTCTTTTGTGCTTTCCGGGTCTTAAGTAATTCATCCATCTCCATGTCTTTGTTTACTGGGTGCTCTTCAATAGCTGATGTTGTTTCAGTCCATTCACACCAAGTACGTCTGGTCTCGTACCCATGGCGTGGATGCTTCTATGTGGGGCCATCACCTACAAAAATAAAAAATATTAAATTTACATGGCCAATTTATAAATATCATTGAAGTAGTTAATTAATATTAAAAAAAAAACATACAATGTAATTATTTAGTTGGTCCTCTAGTCAGCACCGTTGGAATGGTTGTCGGCCTATTCACCTGATATTCAGGTCGAGGAGGATCAACTATGACATTCTCTGCCATTGAAACGTCAAAATTTATAAGTACAAAATTATTAAGTATATGGTTAATATATAGACATTTTACCGTCGTGGGCCTTAGTTAGAGGAACATCTTGGGGCTGCACCTCATTGGGATGGGGATGTTGGGGAGCACAATGATCTTCTTGCTGCATTGCACTATCAACGATTTGTTTTCTAGTACTAATGGTTTCGTTGATAGTGTTGCTCCCCTGATTAAAACAAAGTAAGACATTAAATTATGGACGATATCAAAAATTTACTTATTTTATAAGTAATGAAAGGTTAATGTGGACTGGTTTTTATTTACCTTATCCTGCTAATTGGATCTTGGGGTCTACCCCATGATTTTCCTATGATCAACCACAACTTTATAATCGTACTTGTAACCAAGTTGGAGGTCTTCGTCCGTGGTTTCAGTTCTGAAGTCGTCACCCTGCATTGGATAAAGGTATGGTTTTTTAATGTTTTTGGCTGCAATTACCTGAACGTTGTTAGGTGATACAAATAATATTCTTAAGATGTTTGGGTACTTACGATTCGTGACTGTAACCTCGAGTAACCATCCTGGCCTAGATTGTGTTTGCCATGTTTGGAAATCCTTGCTTTGGTTTCCTTCGAAGTCTCAGGCAACCTATCATAAAAAATTTCAAGTATGTTATATATAACCACACTTTTATTTAGATCTAAAGAAAAATAAAGCTAGTATTGAAATCAAAATATTGTAATTTACCTTGGTGTACCAGTTATTTGTTCTCCTGGTTTTTTCAAAATCTTCTCTTTTTCATCATCAATGATCGCCTTCCACTCCCTCTCTGGAATTGAGGGAGGACGCTCATACCTAGGATTTCCTGCCAAGCTTCGTCTATAAACATCCTGCGTATATTTTAAATATTCACCTTTTGCAGAGGTGAAGACTTTTTTATTGAATGTGTCTACTCAAAAGAGGCCTTCAAGATAATCCATAAGTTCCTTTTTGAGGTTGGAATTCTGGAAATTCCACCTCTTATGTAAGGTTACCCCAAAAATCAACAAGGCCTTGCTCTCTAGGTTCCTATAAAAAAGGTCGTTTCCTACACACAAAAAGATATGATCATTAATTTAAAATTAATAATCTAGATGATTTATGTATGAGAAGGACAACATTAAACGATTAAAATATGAATTAAAACTACCTGGGAGTCTTGATTTTTTTAATGGAAGTCCATTATCGTCGACCAAAAATGTGCACAGAAGGGTCCCCATACTTGTCACATGTCTATCTCCAGGAAATGAAACCATCTCAACCACATGTTGGCAGCCAATTCACATTTTTCCGTTGTCTTATAAGCTGCCTACACCAATGTTTTGCAAACATCAATTTTTCATCTCATTTTTTCAAACAAAGGACACTTTTATTTTTTGTGACATTTACACATTTGCCTTCATTTTGTTTTCATGACTGTAAGCGTGAAAACTTAATGTTTCCAAGTTGCATTAAAATCGTTATTTGAACTGTCATTATCTTTTTGTCGATATGCATATTGTGCTCACCTCTTATTTAGCATCATACAACTGGCAAGATCCTTTGATCGGTACTCATACTTGGATTGATTGTGACTTGATTTTACTGAGTTTGTAATGCATTGACACATGGATTTATATGTTGTTTGAACTATTTGACCATTGGTTTCATGAAAATACATAGGCGTTGTGATTAAATCTTTCATATATATATCTTTTAATTTAATACCCATGTTTATGTTTTCATAGCTATTGGTTGGTTGATTATATGTATCCATTGGCACGTTGGTTAAACTATTGATATCGGTTGATGCATTGGCGCATAGTTGAGTTTGGTATTGATTTCAATATTGGTGGATTAAAAAACTTTGGTATAACGTTGATTGTGCATGCACTTACCATTGTTCATTAGTCGTCCAAGTGATATGACTGTTGACTATGCTATAATGGTTTGAATTACTATGTAAATCGGCGGTTGTACTTTGACCATAATTGTTTTGCATGGCAGTGAATAACTCCACCACCTTCGCACACTGGCATTTATGCCTATCCCATATTCATCATTCACCTTTGTTAGCTCGGGAAACCTCTGCGCACTCTGTTCCTGTGTGTGTTTCGACCCAAATCCTCGGCTTACCATGTGCTCTGCTCCATGGCACCGGTCGTGCAGATCGAGCCAAATGGCAACCAGACCCTGTTAATGTTTGACAATGCCCGGAAGAATTTGGAAGAGAACTGTTGGCTCGCCTTTATACAACGATTCGAGGGTTTTAACCTCTATGTAGCACGACAGTTTGCCATGACCTTCGATGGTTGTAGAGCCAAGGTGGGTGACATACAGTTGGAGATTGATGAGAATTTTATTAGCTCTGCTACAGGTCTACCTGCCTCGGGACAGTGTTGGTTTAAGAATTGTAAGGTCGAGGAAGTTCCATGGACATTGTTGTTCCTCTCGCGCAAAGTCACCTCGTGTGACAGAGGTATGCCCATATCTATGCTCAAACCACGATGGCACGACCTATTAATGCTAGTCAAGCAGTTCGTGACCTGTGAAGGTCGATACGGGCTTGTGTTTCTCCACCACCTGCATTTGCTGATGATTTTTATAGGATATCCTTTAAACATGCCTTTCTACTTTCAACGCATCTTATATAAGATGTCAAAAAGATTTAAAAAGCAGAAGGTTGACAATAGCCTGTTCCATCATGGGCTTATTAAGCTTATAGTCGTTTATCATTTGAGTTTGCATGGTGATAATTGGAGGGTTTTCATCGCCCGTAATGGATTTAAGGACGTAGATTCTGTCCTGGTTGACAAGCCTGTGGTAATTGAAACCAAGGTTGAACCGCCTGTACCCTTACATATCCTACTACCTAAACCCTCGGCCGACCCCCCTATTAACTTACTAGACATTGGAAATGAGAATGCCAAGACTATTAAGAAGCTTACGAGCAAACAGCCCAAGGCAAACCCTACTGCTAATGCCAAAGGGAAGAGGAATGCTCCGAGAATGGCAAGGAACAAGCCTAAACCCTCTGTTGAACGAGACCCTATCGTTCTAAGTGAGGAATCCAACTCTGATGTTGAACGTTTTCTAGCCAGCGACTACCCTTACTCGCAGGTTTTATGCCCCAAGCTACCTCATGATTTCGTGACTAATATTCCTCCCTGCCTAAGAAACGACCCTAGCTACCCTGGTATTAAATTCTCTAGTGAAACCCTCAGCGATGTGCCCAAACCCTTGCCTGCTCTTTCAAACCCCACACAGCCATCATGTGACCAATGTGAGTTATGGTTGGAGCGATACTACATTGATGTCCCCCTACTCCAATCTAAGATTCAATCGTTGGAAGATCGAATTGCAGTATTAACCAATCAACGGGACCAGCTCCAAGCAATTGATAAAAAGCAGAAGACGACAGGCTCGATCCTTTTCAAAAACGTTGAATCGGCTATGGCAGTTATCAATTCCAAATTGACATGATCAAGCCGTCTCGTCGCCATACAGGTATGGATTTTAATATCGTTCTAGTTGTGTGAATGATCGGGGTTGATATAATGAGTTAAATTCTGTTTTCAAATAGCCCTATGTATATTTCGAAATGGCTCTGTAATGATGTGTATATCTTGTATATTGTTTCACTTTACTAAAATTAAATCGAATTTCGTTTTGAATATATGATTTGATCATCCCCAGTTTAGACACCGATAGATTCTCATTTCGATTTGGTTGATTTTCATTTGGTTTGATTTGATCGTGTGTCTGATTGAGTTAACGAAATGGACGGTGTGCTTTCAATTGAATTGGTTTGGTATCTACTCTGAATACGATTATGGTTCGGATGCTCTGATTGGTAAACTATTTCAACGAGTTTGTTGGTTACGATATGCTTTGTCATATGATTTTCAAAGATCGTGAATATTGCTCTGTCCGGTTTCAATTTGGGAAAAAACGACTCTGTTTTTATAAAAACAATATGCTCATGTAAGCTAATGCAAGTAATATTCATGCTTGAATCGTGGGACAGTTTCGATTCACGATGATTATGTTAAGACTCCTTGTTGTTTGATTCGCTTAAATCAAATTTAGTTGATTCGATTGATCTCGTGAGTTAGATTCACATCGTGAAATGTTTCTCTGTTTGTTTTTAAACTTGCAAACGAATTGGTCAATATTTGTTGTCTCTATCGAATCTGGTAATAATGCGTTTTAAACAAATAATTTCGATCAAAGGAAATCAATCTTGCCTACCCAATTTACTAAAATCAAACAATCATATAATTCTTGTGAACCCTATTGCCAGCTGAGTGATTTCATCACGATTTCGTTTATAGACAGTTACGCACTAGTTGGTTTAATTCGCTTATGGTATGAATCTTTTTGCTATATCGTAGCAGCTATAACGATTGGAAAGTGATTTTGTTGGATTCGATCGTATCTCTTGTTTAACAATCACATACGATATGTTTGATTATCGGTTTCAATTGGATATGAAACAATCTTACTACTGTTCGATTATGACTCTGTCGACCCGATTTTGTGGTGACAAAAGAACAAAGTATTCTTATCTCTGTATTTGGTTGAATCATTTTTTATCCTGTTTAATTTTGAATGATATAACCATTCCAATCTCAATGATTTGTTTTTAAATGGTTATTGGAAGATAATTGGATTTAATCCTTTTAAAAGATTCTTAATCGATTCTGATGTTGATTCTGTATCTTATTTAGACTAGCTACAGAATCGCATGATTCTGTAGCTAGTCTATAGAATTAGATTTTTATCATTTTGTCAATAAAAGATCCTTCTAACTTGTTTATTTTTTATCCTTTTCAGGTGAATTCGAATTGCATGGGATTTGATGGACAGTTTAGAGGATATTTGTGTTTCTAGTTTTATTATAGTTTCCTAGTTTAGTTGTACTTGGTATATCTTCCCAGATTTTACGTAAACAGTTTTATAACTTCCACAAGGATGTTTTACCCTGTGGAAAAACTTATAAATACTTATTATTTTTGTAATAAGAGGCATCCTTGCTTGTGGGAGAATCGGGATTATGGATTTTTAATACAAACTGAGACAGAAGTTGATGTTCTGCTACAGCTTTAGCTTTTCATAATATCAATCTTTTGTTTCATGTTTATGCTTATCTATTTGCATCTTATTAGTGACTACTTTAGCTATCATAGTCTTTTGCAAAATGATATGATTGAATTAATGTGATACATGCCTGATTTCTTTCACTAATTTAAAAACACAACAATTACTGGATTCAATTTATGAATGACAGATTTCTCTTCTTCATCAATTGAATTATCATGTATAAGTCTTTACATACAGGTTTATCTAATTGTAGAGATTTATAAATTATATGATTGTTGTGATTTTTATGTCTTGTTTGTCTTGTAAACACACTTGAAGAGCATTGCAACTATCGTTTACAAGAAGCTTCTGGATTATTCGGTGCAAGTTTCCTTCCTCCGATCTGCTAAAAAGACATCATACACAGGACAAATCTGGAGCGTTTCCAGGTCAGTTTGTTGTTTATTTGTTTAGTATATTTATTAGTAGTTTAGTTAGATATATGTGTAGTTAGAATTAGTATGTTAGTTGTTTAGTTTTAGTTAGTTTTTGTTTTATTTCTTACTCATAAAATTATAAAATCAACAAAAATATATCTATCTGCCTTAGGACAGATTGCGAACGAGTTTTTCAGGTTTTATTTAAATCTGTAAATTGTAGATATTGTATATTTTTTGAATAAGTTATATTTTTGTTAGTAGTTAGATAGTTAATTAGTTAGAGTTAGTATAGTATTAGTTAGTAGATTGTATTTATAGAATAGTTAGATTAGTTTAGTTTATTTAATAGTTAGTTTTTAGTTAGATTAGTTTATTAGTTTGTTTTATTTGTTAGATTAGTTAGATTAGTTATTTTAGATTAGTTTTCTTTTGTTTCCTTGGGACCTTAGATCGACTAACGGAGCCACTAAACCCATTAGGGTGGTTCATTCCAAACGGATTGGGTTATTAGACAACCCCTGACCGGTTCCACTCTCTCAGTTGACGGACGGTCAATTTCGCCCATCAACAAATGGTGCTAGAAGGAGGGCCTGAACTTAATTAATAGCACGAGGCGGTCGCAAGACTCCTCCCCCCCTAATCGCTCGCCTATAGTGCCTAGAATCCGTTCACACGATAATATTCCCCTTCAAACAACAACTACTTCAACCGAAGATCCACAGATCACAGTTGAGCCAGCAACCCCTAATCCTACAGGTGGTGACATACAAGAGATTGTCTGCCAATATCTTATTAAAACACATAGTGCCTTAGCCCGTTTGAGGCAACCAAACCATCCGTGGGGTCAACCTTTGGACTTCTCTGATATCATAGAACAATTAGGTGACACTAACCTCACTGTGAATCCTACAGATCCAAATTTAAATCCTGCTGCGGGAGGATCTGGGATACCTCCTTCACCACCTCCATCATCTCCTTCCTCTTCTGGAGGAGATTCCTCTGACGAAGGAAATTCACCTTCTCATCCTTCCACACCCACTACCCCAATGGCGAATCAGAACAACCCTGCTAGACCCTGGTTGGACCAGGATGTCGTAGCCGTACCTGGAGCTCAACATCCTTTACCAAAACACCCGAAGAAATGGCTTCCCAAGTTTGATCTTGACTCAAAACAGATAGTTGAAGATCATATCAAAAAATTTATGTTATCCATAAGACTCCGCAATGTTGAACATGAAGACGTTGTCTGTAGGTTATTCTCATATACTTTCGAGGGTAATGCATCCACATGGTACGTTTCCCAACAACCCCATACCATCATGTCTTGGGAGAAGTTTGAGTCATGCTTTTTGAAAAAGTTCGGAGACGGTAAGCCTCTGGAAGTCTTAGTCATGGATCTTTCTAGCTTGAAAATGAACCCAAAGGAAAAAGTTAAAGATTTTAATCAGAGATTCTTAACACTTAAAAACCGAATCCCTGCAGATTCTATGCCTACTGAGAGTCTTATAATAGCTTACTACACTAAAGCTTTGCATCAAAGCATAGCTATTTGGGTTAAACGATCTAAGAAAGCGACATTGTTAGAAGCCTTTGAGGAAGCCAACCAGATAGAAAAATGCATACTTAGTCTTAAAGACTCTACGAGCAACGAAACTGAGACTATTCCTACTTCCAAAAATAAGATTGAAATACTCCCCAGACCCACTCAAAGTAAAACACAACCTGAAAACTTTGATTTGGAAAACTTAACCAAAGTTGTACAAAAACTATCAAATCAAGTTATAGACTTAAAGAGGTCGACTGAAGAAGCTTCCTCAAGTAAAGGGCCCTACAAACCTCCTTTCTGAAATCCTTTTCCTACCAATCGACCTAATCCAACCACCGAAGGCCTTAATCTAGAAAGTTTGCAATGTGCTCTTCAAACAATTCTAGAAGCCCAAGATAACTTGATGCCTCCTGAGATTCCTGAGGAGGTATTTGAACCAGAGATAGTTCAAGAAGAAGAGTCTTCTCCAAACATCTTTGGACATTTCTCGGATAGCATATTCCAAGCCAACTTCGAGACAGTTCACCCTTATAACACTAGGAGTAAGACTACAAATAAACCTTCAACTTCGCCTCCGAAGCAATCTAAATCAGTTGAACCGAAACAGAGTAATGTTAACCCCAACTTGGATTATGATGTAGAAGATCTTAAAAAGTTAAGGGCTAACATTTATATTTATGAGTTATTGAAGTTTTCATTTTTGTTACAAAAAATGTTGCAAAATATTTCAGAAAATGGCAAGAATGGTAATGGTAACAAGGTTGTGCAAAGTAAAACTCCCCAGAAGACTTCCACTAAAAACAGTCTCGATCCTCAAGATAAAGGAAGCCTTCCTGTAAGTAATGTAAATAATGTAAATAATGTAGATAAAGTAACCTTAGAAACTGCGAGTAAAAAGCCACAAGCTACTACTCTTAGTACTCGCAAGAATGTACCTCATTTCCTATTAACTTTCGAGATTTTCAATAGAAACGTGCATAATTGTATGGTAGACTCAGGGGCGTCATCTAATGTGATTCCATGGTATGTTTACCAAAAGATAAACGCTGAAGTTGAACCATCAACTTTAAAAATCATACAACTTGATCGGACAAATGTCAATGTTATAGGCGAACTAAAGAATGTGCTTATTAGATTGTCGTCTAACCCCAAGGTTCATCAAGTTATTGATATAATTGTTGTGGATATTCCGGAAGTGTATGGCATGTTTTTAAGCAGGGACTGGTCAGAGCAACTACATGGTTATTTCGCGACAGATTGGTCTCATCTATGGATTCCAGAGAACGAAAAGCCTAATAAAATCAGAGTAAACCGTGAGAGCTACCTTAAGTTCACAGTCACAGATTTGAACGATCCCAATGAACCGTACACACCTCCTGCTGATTCACCTGAAGTACAAGGGATGGACACCTTCTTCGACAACTTCATGGTCGAGGCTTTACCTATCATCAATCCGGAACAAGATCGTAGCATATATGCAGCCTGCACCTTCCACACAACAATATCATGAACCCAATGCAAATCAAATTTGGTCTCTGTATTTCGACGGGTCAAAGTCCAAAGAAGGAACCGGAGAAGGCTGCGTTATTATCGATCCAGCAGGTAATAAAACATTGATAGCATGTAGGTTGGAATTTGAATGCACTAACAATACTGCAGAATATGAGGCTTTACTGCAAGGTCTCATAAAATCTTTGGATATGAACATTCAAAATTTAACCGTCTTTGGTGACTCTGAAATAGTGGTTAGACAGGTAAGAGATTCTATCCACTGTCTTTCTCTGCATCTCAAAATCTACCAGTCTGGGGTATGGAACTTAATGAGTAAATTTTTTGCTTTCAATATAAATTCCATTCCTAGATTGAATAACTCTGAAGCAGATCTATTAGCTAATGTAGCTTCTAAACTTCCTGCAGAAGGCTTGTCCCCGAATGCATTCTCCGTTGAGTTGTTGTTTCGGCCATCCATTCCCGACAACATAACAAACTGGAGAGTATTTGACGATGATCAGCAGATTATTAACTTTTTGCACATGCAAGAAACCTTTCAAGGCGCGGTGATAGAAGAGCACATGCACGACGACAATTTGTGCGATTTCACAGTAATACCTGATCCGAAAACTCCTGAAGCTCTACCGTATATGGTAAACTCGATCCCAAAATCTGTAATTAGATTGGAGAAGTTTTATGATTTTCAAGATAAATTTAAAAACACGGTCAACTGTAAAACCAATAGTTCCTCGTTATCCTATGAAAAAGTAAATTTAGGAAGTGATGAAAGTCCTCAGTGCATTAATTTAGGCTTGGGATGTTCTCGACAAGAAAAAGCTGCATTCATTAAATTATTTAAAGAATTTAAAGATGTCTTTGCATGGACGTATGATGATCTTAAGACTTTCGATCCTAATAGCATACAACATGTCATCCCGATGAAGCCCCAAACCTTACCTTTCCAACAAAAACTGAGGAAAATGCACCCCAAGCTAGAATCGACCGTTCAGAAAGAATTGACTAAACTCCTTAATGCTAAAATAATTTTTCCTGTTAGACACACTCAGTGGGTTTCCAACCTCGTCCCAGTCCAGAAGAAAAATGGGGAAATTCGACTTTGCGTCGATTTTCGCAACCTTAATAGAGCGTCTGATAAAGACAACTGTCCTGTCCCACCCATGGAACAAATCCTTCAACAAGTATCTGGTTCCGAGAGGCTATCTTTACTAGATGGTTTCTCTGGGTACAACCAAGTCCTGATGTCTCCACCAGACCAACTAAAAACCACCTTCCGTACTCCATGGGGAACTTATGCTTATCGCAAAATGCCTTTTGGATTGATTAATTCCGATGCTACCTTTCAGAGAGCAATGGATATTGCTTTCCGAGGCTTAATCAATCAGTCCATCGTAGTTTACTTAGATGATGTGATTGTGTTTTCTAAAAACAAAAATGATCATCTAGCTCACTTAGGAGTCATCCTACTGCGATGTCGTAAATACGGCATCTCCTTGAACCCCAAAAAGTCCATCTTTGCAGTAGAACAAGGTAAAATACTAGGATTCATTGTGTCTAGTGAAGGGATGATTATTGACCCCGAGAGGACTCAAGTCATCGCAAAACTTCCCCCTCCTACATCCAAAAAATCCATGCAGTCTTTCTTAGGCCAGATTAACTTCGTGAGAATATTTGTCCCCAGTTTCTTCGAAATGGTCAGGCCTTTACAAAACTTGATTAAGAAAGACACCCAATATCACTGGGGACCCCTAGAAAATCAAGCCTTTAACATGATAAAGAAGGCCATAATAGACGCTCCATCTCTCATGAGCCCAGATTTTTATCAAGACTTTACACTCTACACTTTTGCTTCTGACCGTTCCTATGTCGCCGTCCTAACCCAAAAGAATGCCCGGAACAACGAAGTCCCCATCGCCTTTATGAGCTCCTCCTTCAAAGGCGCTGAACTTGATTACCCAACGGTTGATCGGAAAGCCTACGCTGTGTTCAAAGAAGTTAAACACTTCCGGTCCTATCTTTTGAAGTCAAGGACGAAAGTCATTGTCCCTTACCCAGCCGTAAGGAACCTGTTAGTGCAGAAGGAACTAGGAGAAAAGAGAGCCAACTAGGTCACTTCATTATAGGAGTATGACTTGGAAATTACCCCAGCTCAGATAGTGAGAGGCCAAGGGTTATGTAAGTTGGTTGTTGATTCGGAATCAGGACAGCAAGAAGAGAGCGATATGTCAAACCTAGGACAAAGCGAACAAAGTCTAATCTATTGTGCACAGAACCTTGTTAGTCCTTGGTACGATGATATTAGATTTTGTATTGAACATGGGTCAGCCCCCCATCATTTAGATCCCTCTAAGAGAAGAGCGTTGAGATTAAGGTCTGCCTCCTTTCATCTGGTTAATGGTATCCTATTTCGTCAAAGCTTTGACGGCGCACTGATGCGTTGTCTTGAAAAAGATGAAGCAGAGAAGGTCTTGCTAGAGTTGCATGCAGGAGAAGCTGGTGGTCATTTCGGTGGTGACACCACTGCTCATAATGTTTTACGAGATGGTTATTACTGGCCCACACTTTTTAGAGACGCCCACGCCTTGTGTCGTAAATGTATCATCTGTTAGAAAGCATCAGGGCGATTGCAAAAATCAGCCTTCCCCTTGCAACCCGTTACGGTAGATTCTCCTTTTCAGCAATGGGGCCTTGATATCATAGGTCCTATTAACCCTCTGTCCTCGCAACAACATAAGTTTATCGTGACAACCATGGATTATTTTACACGATGGCCTGAAGCGGCTGCGCTAAGAACTGTCAACACCGGTCAAGTTATTGTCTTTCTAAACTCGAATATCATCACTCGTTTCGGTATCCCTGACTATTTGGTCTTCAATAATACTTCTTACTTTTCCTCTCTTGAGATGAATGAGTTCTCTTTGGAAAAATGAATTAAGTTGAAGTATTCTGCTAGTTATTACCCCCAGGGCAACGGATTAACAGAATCAACAAACAAGAACTTGATCAAAATCATCAAGAGAACGGTGGTTGAAAATCACAAGAATTGGCACAATGCGCTGCTAAATGCGTTGTGGGCTGATAGGGTTACGCCAAAAGCCGCTATAGGTAACTCCCCCTTTTTTCTCGTTTATGGCAGAGAAGCAATTCTGCCACCTCACATTCTTCTTCCTTCGCTTCAGTTGTCACAGAAAGTTCAAGAAGAAGATTGTCCCCCTCTAGAAAACCGGATTAACGCTTTGATGAAGTTGGAAGAGGTAAGAGCCCAAGATAAGTGTAAATTAGATCAACATCAACAATTGGTTAAAAGATGGTTCGATTCTAATTCTACTTCTGATAGGAATTTTGAAGTAGGTGATCTCGTCTTGAAGTGGGACAAATCGCATGAGGGAAAGGGAGAACACACAAAATTTCAAAACTTATGGCTTGGACCGTTTTTAATTGCTGAAAAGTTGGGTCCCAGTTCTTTTCAATTGTAGAATCTTGAAGGGTAGCTTGACACCTACCCGGTGAATGGCCAAGCCCTGAAAAGATACTTTGCTTGATGACAACCTTTGTATTTTATGTACATATTTTGCTTTGGTTTGTTTTTTTTTGTTTTCTTTCTGTTTTCGATTTTGATTTGAATTTATCAGTTTATGTTTTTGGACATACACATAACTGTACACTGAACTATTCAGACAAAGACAAAAGAGATTTTCTTCGCTGAAATAACTTCCAAAAAATCTGTATAAACGTCCATGGTATATTTATGAAATATATATATGTTTGGAAAAGTCTGTTGTTTGAAGGAAGTTCATTGATTTCGATCTCTAAGTAAAGTTCGTCATGATCATCTATTATCTTTTTACGCTGTCCCTTTTCTGTAAAGGAATGACTCAAAATATGTCTCCCTGTCTTAGGAAGTTGTTTTTGTAAATAAAACATCTCTGAATCTAAATAAAGGACAGTTCTAAAAATTCTGATGAGGTCTGAAAAAATTATGTTAAAATATCATGATTTTCAGCGTCACCCCGCTCAACTATATATCTATAAAAAACAAAACAAAAATTATGAATAAGAGCTGTGGGAAGTGCTTGTAAACCCGTCGGGATACTAAACAGGTCTGCTGGCAGCGGGTAAATGCATGCATGGCGCCAAGGCAACTTCACCGGGGTACTGAACAGGCTCGCTGGAAGCTAAGCAATGTTGGGTATATGAAAATTCGCAAAAAAGAAACCTCTTTAATGTCCTTTATTCTGACCCGGAACTTCTTAGCAGGATACAGATGTTAGAGTGGGTTAAATGGAAACCCTGTCGAGGCTATGGACGCCTGCTGGCAGCAATGGCTATGTCAATAGTATTGGATATTTTATCTTTGATATCGTGATTTATTGATCTTAAGATTGTTATCAGTTTTCTTCTTTTGAAACATTGCCGGAATGATTGGTTAATGATGATGTTTATACGATTTTCTGGTTGTTATTTTTGAGTTGGAATTTTCTTTGTTGTCCTAATCTGAATTTGTTTCTTTTAACAGAGATAACAGCTTCTACCAGTGTGTCGCCATTGTTTGCAGCCAATTCACATTTTTCCGTTGTCTTATAAGCTGCCTACACCAATGTTTTGCAAACATCAATTTTTCATCACATTTTTTCAAACAAAGGACACTTTTATTTTTTGCGACATTTACACATTTGTCTTCGTTTTGTTTTCACGACTGTAAGCGTGAAAACTTAATGTTTCCAAGTCGCATTAAAATCGTTATTTGAACTATCATGATCTTTTTGTCAATATGCCTATTGCGCTCACCTCTTATTTAGCATCATACAGCTGGCAAGATCCTTTGATCAGTACTCATACTTCGATTGATTGTGACTTGATTTTACTGAGTTTGTAATGCATTGACGCATGGATTTATATGTTGTTTGAACTATTTGACCATTGGTTTCATGAAAATACATAGGCGTTGTGATTAAATCTTTCATATATATATCTTTTAATTTAATACCTATGTTTATGTTTTCATAGCTATTGGTTGGTTGATTATATGTATCCATTGGCACGTTGGTTAAACTATTGATATCGGTTGATGCATTGGCGCATAGTTGAGTTTGGTATTGATTTCAATATTGGTGGATTAAAAAACTTTGGTATAACGTTGATTGCGCATGCACTTACCATTGTTCATTAGTTGGCGAAGTGATATAACTGTTGACTATGCTATAATGGTTTGAATTACTATGTAAATTGGCGGTTGTACTTTGACCATAATTGTTTTGCATGGCAGTGAATAACTCCACCACCTTCGCACGCTGGCATTTATGCCTATCCCATATTCATCGTTCACCTCTGTTAGCTCGGGAAGCCTCCGGGCACTTTGTTCCTGTGTGTGTTTCGACCCAAACCCTTGGCTTACCATGTGCTCTGCTCCATGGCACCAGTCGTGTGGATCGAGCCAAATGGCAACCAGACCCTGTTAATGTTTGACAATGCCCAGAAGAATTTGGAAGAGAACTGTTGGCTCGCCTTTATACAATGATTCGAGGGTTTTAACCTCTGTGTAGCACGACAATTTTCCATGACCTTCGATGGTTGTAGAGCCAAGGTGGGCGACATACAGTTGGAGATTGATGAGAATTTTATTATCTCTGCTACAGGCCTACCTGCCTTGGGACAACGTTGGTTTAAGAATTGTAAGGTCGAGGAAGTGTCATGGACACTGTTGTTCCTCTCGCACAAAGTCACCTCATGTGACAAAGGTATGCCCATATCTATGCTCAAACCATGATGGCACGACCTATTAATGCTAGTTAAGCAGTTTGTGACCTGTGAAGGTCGATACGGGCTTGTGTTTCTCTACCACCTGCGTTTGCTGATGATTTTTATAGGGTATCCTTTAAACATGCCTTTCTACTTTCAACGCAGCTTATATAAGATGTCAAAAAGATTTAAAAGGCAGAAGGCTGACAATAGCCTATTCCATCATGGGCTTATTAAGCTTATAGTCGTTTATCATTTGAGTTTGCATGGTGATAATTGGAGGGATTTCATTGCCCGTAATGGATTTAAGGGTGCAGATTCTGTCCCGGTTGAGAAGCCTGTGGTAATTGAAACCAAGGCCGAACCACCTGTACCTTTACATATCCTACTACCTAAACCCTCGGCAGACCCCCCTATTGACTTACCAAACATTGGAAATGAGAATGTCGAGACTATTAAGAAGCCTACGAGCAAAAATCCCAAGGAAAACCCTACTGCTAATGCCAAAGTGAAGAGGAATTCTCGGCTCATTTCGAGAATGGCAAGGAACAAGACTAAACCCTCTGTTGAACAAGACCCTATCGTTCTAAGTGAGGACTCTGACTCTGATGTTGAACGTTTTCTAGCCAGCGAGTACCCTTACTCGTAGGGTTTATGCCCCGAGCTACCTCATGATTTCGTGACTAATCTTCCTCCCTGCCTAAGAAACGACCCTAGCTACCCTGGTATTAAATTGTCTAGTGAAACCCTCAGCGATGTGCCCAAACCCTTGCCTGCTCTTTCAAACCCCACACAACCATCATGTGGCCAATGCGATTTATGGTTGGAGAGATACTACATTGATGTCCCCCTACTCCAATCTAAGATTCAATCGCTGGAAGATCGAATTGCAGTATTAACCAATCAACGAGACCAACTCCAAGCAGTTGATAAAAAGCAGAAGACGACAGGCTCGATCCTTTTCAAAAACATTGAATCGGCTATGGCAGTTATCAATTCCAAATTGACATGATCAAGCCGTCTCATCGCCATACAGGTATGGATTTTAATATCGTTCTAGTTGTGTGAATGATCGGGGTTGATATAATGAGTTAAATTATGTTTTCGAATAGCCCTGTGTATATTTCGAAATGGCTCTGTAATGATGTGTATATCTTGTATATTGTTTCG
Source organism: Picea engelmannii (assembly GCA_009831015.1). Lineage (NCBI taxonomy): Eukaryota > Viridiplantae > Streptophyta > Pinopsida > Pinales > Pinaceae > Picea > Picea engelmannii. The sequence goes on along the minus strand of ML781018.1, from coordinate 236,615 downwards.
CTTTACTAAAATTAAATCAAATTTCGTTTTGAATATACGATTTGATCATCCCCAGTTTAGACACCAATAGATTCTCATTTCAATTTGGTTGATTTTCATTTGGTTTGATTTGATCGTGTGTCTGATTGAGTTAACGAAATGGACGTTGTGCTTTCAATTGAATTGGTTTGGTATCTACTCTGAATACGATTATGGTTCGGATGCTTTGATTGGTAAACTATTTCAACGAGTTTGTTGGTTACGATATGCTCTGTCATATGATTTTCAAAGATCGTGAATATTGCTCTGTCCGGTTTTAATTTGGGAAAAAACGACTCTGTTTTTATAAAAACAATATGCTCATGTAAGCTGATGCAAGTAATATTCATGCCCGAATCGTGGGACAGTTTCGATTCACGATGATTATGTTAAGACTCCTTGCTGTTCGATTCGCTTAAATCAAATTTAGTTGATTCGATTGCTCTCATGAGTTAGATTCACATCGTGAAATGTTGCTCTGTTTGTTTTTAAACTTGCAAACGAATTGGTCAATATTTGTTGTCTCTATCGAATCCGGTAATAATGCGTTTTAAACAAATAATTTCGATCAAAGGAAATCGATCTTGCCTACCCAGTTTACTAAAAGCAAACGATCATATAATTCTTGTGAACCTTGTTGCCAGCTGAGTGATTTCATCAATATTTCATTTATAGATAGTTATGCACCAGTTGGTTTAATTCGCTTATGGTATGAATCTTTTTTCTATATCGTTGCAACTATAATGATTGGAAACTGATTTTGTTGGATTCGATCGTATCTCTTGTTTAACAATCACATATGATATGCTTGATTATCGGTTTCAATTGGATATGAAACAATCTTACTACTGTTCGATTATGACTCTGTCGACCCGATTTTGTGGTGACAAAAGAACAGAGTATTCTTATCTCTGTATTTGGTTGAATAATTTTTTATCATGTTTAATTTTGAATGATATAACCATTCCAATCTCAATGATTTGTTTTTAAATGGTTATTGGAAGATAATTGGATTTAATCCTTTTAAAAGATTCTTAATCGATTCTGATACTGATTCTGTATCTTATTTAGACTAGCTACAGAATCGCATGATTCTGTAGCTAGTCTATAGAATTAGATTTTTATCATTTTGTCAATAAAAGATCCTTCTAACTTGTTTATTTTTTATCCTTTTCAGGCGAATTCGAATTGCATGGGATTTGATGGACAGTTTAGAGGATATTTGTGTTTCTAGTTTTATTGTAGTTTCCTAGTTTAGTTGTACTTGGGATATCTTCCCAGATTTTATGTAAACAGTTTTATAACTTCCACAGGGAGGTTTTACCCTGTGGAAAAACTTATAAATACTTATTATTTTTGTGATAAGAGGCATCCTTGCTTGTGGGAGAACCAGGATTATGGATTTTTAATACAAGCTGAGACAGAAGTTGATGTTCTGCTACAGCTTTAGCTTTTCATAATATCAATCTTTTGTTTCATGTTTATGCTTATCTATTTGCATCTTATTAGTGACTACTTTAGCTATCATAGTCTTTTGCAAAATGATATGATTGAATTA
>ML781018.1:216926-233638 GCA_009831015.1 Picea engelmannii | reverse complement strand
TTTAATGATCTTTTTTTTATTAAGACCATCAGATCAGCGGATGAATAAAACCCCACCTCATCGGCGGAATCATGATCAACATGGCCTGCAGACTACATAACAAAAACAATGTTATTTCAATAAAATTATTTAAGCAAATAATAAAAACAACGTAAAATGAAAGTGGAAATTGATAATCATTTACATGTTCTACGGCTGGCCCTTTTCCATGATCATCATGCAACATTATAATTTAATTAGAACCCCCAAATATTTAAAAAATTGATAATGATAACAAAAAAACAATGTTAAAGATAATATTTACAACAATGTTAAAGATAATAAAAAAATATAATGCAATAAGTAGAGGTTTCTTAAAGAGGTGTTGCATAAGAACCTGCACACTATTAGTCAATGTTTCTATTCGATTCAAATGGTAATCCACTAATAACTCTTCCCCGGGAGCTATCTTTTTTATTGCACACAGGACTACCCGATTCTCTTCACGTCCCTCATATATGCAACTCGGTTGTTTGTTTGTTGTCTCGGGTCGTGTGTTGTTTATAAACCCTGTGATATTTTTGGAAGCTTTAGGCCTTCCATCAATATAGATTGTTGCTCCCTTATTTTTATCCTTGTTTATTAGTTGTATATAATTTGTGGCAAGTGCATATCTCCGCATACTTCGCATGTACCAGACCGACTGCATCCAATCGTTATAATTGTAAAACAGTCCAACATAGTCCATTAATTTAGTTACTGTATTGTATTTTACAATTATTCCATCCATAGAAAATAGCCCCAAGCCATGCAGAGAGGATGGTGCAATGCGATATGTCATATTGTTGACAACGAAGTCAACATCTATAGGAGGTAGTTCCTTAGGTACCCATTGTTTCACCAAATGCTTATACGTGAGTGGAACCTCTATGTCTCCTATGCTCTCATCATCATAAGAGCATGATCCTCCTTTGGAAAGAAAAAATTTCATGCGTCTACAAAATTTTATTCTAACTTTTTCACCTCTGGTCCTTGTTTGCTTATCATATCTACTAGATGCAGTCACATTTCCAGACTCTATTTGTCATAAGCTTTCCTCACTCGACGAAGAAATGTCTGACAGGTACCTATTTGGTTGTACCTTCAGTTGCATGTGCACATGTTGTTAGTTAGTAGTCCGTCATCATCCTAGCTCTAATTTATGAACTTTTTTTTCTATATTCAAAGTTCTAAATAAAAAAATTATATCTTTAGTTTTGGATGCACAATTAGACTAGGGTGCAATTACCAATATTAGTGGTCAACCACCTAATTTAATGTGTTATCCCTCTTTATTTTGGACATATTATGGACATATTAATGTGATAACACTAAGGACATGATAAATTTATCATATGGATCTAAGAAAAAAATAGTAGTAAGGTTGTTGTTTGTTGGATTTGTGAAAATTAGAATTATGATAAGAAATGTCCATTGAAGATGAGGGTCAATGCTATGGAGTAATAAATCTAACCATCAGTTGGTGTGTTGAAAATATTGGGTTCTTTAGTTGGAAATATGTCTAAGGAAAGCCAAGAGTAGAACTATACAAATATTAGTTTTGTTCAAGCCAAGAGTAGAACTATACAAATATTAGTTTTGGTCAAGCCAAGAGTAGAACTATACAAATATTATTTTAGTTCAATCCAATTTGAAGAATAAAATAATTATGGCGATGGTTAACAATAGTGCAACCCACATTTTTATGTAGGAAGTAGTGGTTGTTAAACTCAATGTGTAGTTGAAATTGGTGCAGTCTTTTTTCAAGGCAGTAAGATATAGTAGTTAGTTGACAGAGACATGTAGTTAGTTAGTTTTTATGCCATCAGGAGAAATTGGCCAAGAGTCCCTGAAATGGTTTGGGATGCGACTTGCAACTAGGCATAAAATGAATATTGAGACTCGGATTGAGGAATCGTCCACTCCGATGGATTACTGGGATAGGATTTCAGCTAGAGCACCCCTCACTCCCGGGTTCCATGCCTCGAAAGTTGCTTTACTCATTGATTTCGACAACTAGTGTTGTGCTCAGTTTGAAGCAATGCAACATTTGGATTAAGTGGTCCAATTTACGAAACCATGCCTCAAGAGCAGATGGATAATTTGGTCACCTAGTCCATGCCTAAACAAGCTTGCAACATGTCACATAACTAAAAAATGTTGCTTCTTTAGTCTTTTATGCCCTGAGCGGGAATTGGCCAAGAGTCCCCAAAATGGTTTGGGATGCAACTTGCAATTGGGCATAAAATGAAAATCGAGACTCGTTTTGAGGAACCGTCATCTCTGTTGGATTCATGGCATAGGATTTTAGCTATATCACCCCTCACTCTCTGTTCCAACCCCTTGGAAGTTGTTTTTTTCATTAATTTTGATAACTAGTGGTTTGCTCAGTAAGAAGCAATGCAACATTTGGATTTAGGGGTCCAGTTTACAAAAGCATGCCTCGGGAGCGGATGGACAATGTGTTTACCTAGTCCATGCCTAAAAAGCATGCAGAATCTCATGGAGCTCAAAAATATTGCTTCGATAGGCTTTTATGCCCCGAGGATGAATTGCCAAGAGTCCCCAAAATGGTTTGGGATGCAACTTGCAACTGGGCATAAAACGAAAACCGAGACTCGGATTGAGGAACCGTCGACTCCGATGAATTCTTGGGATAGGATTTCAGCTAGAGAACCTCTCACTTCCAAGTGCCATGCCTCGGAAGTTGCTTAACTCATTGATTTTGAGAACTAGTGTTTTGCTCAGTTTGAAGCAAACCAACATTTGGATTAAGGGGTCAAATTTATGAACCGTGCCTCAGGAGCGGATGGAAAATATAATCACCTATTCCATGCCTAAAAAATCTTGCAGCATCTCATGGAACTCAAAAATGCTACTCCATTAGGTTTTTATGCCCTCAAGAGCAATTGGCAAAGAGTCCCTGAAATTGTTTGGGATGCAACTTGCAACTTGGCATATAACAAATATCGAGACTCAGATTGAGGAACCGTTGACTTCGATGGATTCTTGGGATAGGATTTCATCTAGAGCACCCCTCACTCATGGGTTCCATGCCTTGGAAGTTGCTTTAATCATTGATTTCGACAACTAGTGTTTTTCTTAGTTTGAAGCAATGCAACATTTGCATTAAGGGTCAAATTTATGAAACAATGCCTCAGGAGTGGATAGATAATTTGGTCACCTAGTCCATGCCTAAACAAGCTTGCAACATCTCACAGAACTCAAAAATGTTGCTATGTTAGTCTTTTATGGCATGAGCGGGAATTGGCCAAGAGTCCCCGAAATGGTTTGGGATGCGACTTGCAACTGGGTATAAAATGAAAATCGAGACTTGGATTGAGAAATCATCATCTCTGTTGGATTATTGGCATAGGATTTTAGCTAGAGCACCCCTCACTCTCGATTCCAACCCCTCGGAAGCTGTTTTTTTCATCGATTTCGATAAGTAGTGCTTTGCTTAGTAAGAATCAATGCAACATTTGGATTTATGGGTCCAATTTACGAAACCATGCATCGAGAGAAGATGGACAATGTGGTCACCTATTCCATGCCTAAACAAGCATGAAAAATCTCATGGATCTCAAAAATGATGCTTCGTTAGGCTTTTATGCCCCAAGGAGGAATTGCCAAGAGTCCCCGAAATGGTTTGGGATGTGACTTGCAACTAGGCATAAAATGAAAATCGAGACTCGGATTGAGGAACTGTCGACTCCAATGGATTCCTGGGATAGGATTTCAGCTAGAGAACCCATCACTCCCAGGTGCCATGCCTCGGAAGTTGTTTTACTCATTGATTTTGAGAATTGGTGTTTTGCTCAGTTTGAAGCAAACCAACAATTGGATTAAGGGGTTCAATTTACGAAACCATGCCTTGAGAGAGGATGGAAAATATATTCACCTATTCCACACCTAAACAATCTTGCAGCATGTTGGCAGCCATATTAATCTCTATTTTTACAAGCTGCCTTCACAGGGTTTTTAATTTCTCATTACTCGTCGCAACCTTTCTCATTAAACGACACCATTATACTTCGCTTTTTACGTACCTGCTTTTCGATTTCGTTTTCATAACTGCAAGTATGAAAATGAAACAGCTGGAATTCATGTTTGATTTCATCAAAGGGTTAATGTTCATATGGTTTATCGTCAATTTGTCTCATTTTATCATGAACATGGTTGTTTACATGGTTATCACCCCTTGGTCTCGAACACACCTTGGTTACATATGTATCAAAACACCACACATTTAGCATTTGACTATTGTTAATATGGTTTTGATTTATAAAATCTTTGATGTAGTGGTTTATTTGACATATTGATTTTTTTTATCAAATTGTGTGTATGCAATTGTTTATTTGACATTTTGATCGAATTTTTGGATATGCATATGATGGTTTTTAACTGTTATGATTTTTATGTACCATTACACCGAGGTGTCTTTCCAAGTACAGCCTGATATGATGTTCTTGCATGGCCTTGATCTACACCACTTTCCCCGCACGCATATCATTAACGCTCCTTCCTAGCATTTTGAGTTGCCTTTGCATTGTGTTGGGGAAGCTCAGGGCAATGGCTCTGTGCTTGTTCTATCGAACCCTATCACCGAATACCTTGTCGATTATGTGTTGTTAACCATGGCCCCTGTAGTGAGAATTGAACCCAACAGTGTCCAGAATTTGTTATTGTTTGATAATGGCCAAGAAGACTTAGAGAGGAATGGTTGGCAGGTTTTTGTTGAGAAGTTCGAAGGTTTTAACTTAGCAGTTGCTCAACAATTCGCGCTAACATTCGATGGTTGCAGAGCTAAAATTGGAGATGTCCAGCTTGAGTTAAATGAGGATTTCATTAGCTCAGCCACCGGTCTGCCAATCGTGGGACAAAAGTAGTTTAAAAACTCTAAGGTTGAGGAAGTTCCCTAGTCACTGTTGTTTACCTCAAGGAAGATTACCAATTGCGACAAAGGTATGCCCGTTACAGCTTTAAAACCTAGATGGCACGATCTGTTAGCTATTGTCAAGCAGTTCGTTACCTGTGAGGGTAGATATGGTTTGGTTTTCTTATATCACTTGTGGTTTCTCATGAGTTTTATCGATTTTCCCCTAAACATGCCCTATTTTCTTCTTCGAAGTTTATACAAAATGGAAAAATGCTTTAAAAGGTAGAAATATGATTCTAGCCCGTTCCACCACTGTTTGATTAAAATTATTATGGTTCATCAGTTGAAGTTAAATGATGATTGTTGGGACGCCTTCATGTTAAGGAATGGTTTTTCTAGCACTGAAATAGGATAGGTTGACAAGTCTGTCGTTATAGAAACCCTCGTCGAGCCTGCCATCCCTCCTCCTTCTCTCTTTCCCTTTGTGGAACCCTCGACCTATACGGACACTACCCAACTCGAAAATCTACCTGATTCGTATCCTAAAGGTGGTGGTAAGTCTGTTAAAAAATCTGCAAAGAAAAAGTGTAAAGGTAATAGTGATATCAATTACAAGGGTAAAAGGGCCGGGCATTGGGTTTCACGATGTGCCCAAAATAAACCTAAGGAAAATGCAGACCAAAACCCAATTGTGCTAAGCGAGGATTCCAATTCAGAAATTGAACGGTTTCTAACTGAAGAATATCCATATTCGTATGGACTTTGCTCTGGTAAACCCTATGATTATGTGATGAACCTTCCACCATGTCTTAAAGACAACCCTGACTTCCCTGGAATCAAACTCAACAGAGAACCTGCAAGTCAAATGGAAAATTCCCCACTTGCTAATACACAGTCTATTCATCCGCAATGCAACGAATGCCAGTCATGGCTCGATAGGTATTACAGAGACGTGCCTTTACTTCAGTCTCGGATCAAGTCTTTGGAGGACCAAGTAAATTTGCTAACGAAGGAGAATGACAGACTATAATCCGTAGCCAAAAACAATGATAAAAGACAAAAAACCACAGGGTCTGTTGTTTTTAAGAACGTGGAAGCAGCGACTACCATTGTGAATTCAAAAATTTCTTGATTAAGACGAATCCCTTAATCAGAGGTATGGTGTTTGAATATAAATTTAGGATGATTTTGTCTTTGTTTTTAATTAGAATACTTGATTTGTTTTCTCGAATTACATCTAGTATGTTTTGATTGATTTAATAAAACACGATTCTAGTTATAATTATAACTAGCTACAGAATCGTGAGATTTTGTAGCTAGTTGTTAAAATTCGAATTTCTTGATTTTTACAACTAAAATACAATCTGAAATCGTTTATTCTTATGTGTTTACAAGTACATATGATTTCTAAAGAATATTTGAAACACTGGTGGCATCTCTCAGCATGCTATTTATTTATGATTGTTTTAGAATAGGTTGTTAAATAGAATCTGGGAGGTTGCATCCCCCACAATTTTTGGAACAAATTTGATGATTTCCATAGGAAACGTTTTGATCATGTAGCTTATATATATGTATTGTTTTGTAAACAAAGATCCATCGCTGCCTGGGAGCAGAAACTATGGATATATGATTGACAGAATTGAATGGAAGTTGATGTTGGTACAACTTTAGCTTCGATATATCATATTTTTGTTCAAGTTTTACTCATTTTGATTTGTAACCAAATTGTGACTACTTTAGATATCATGAATTATTACAGATTTATATGATGTGATTTATATGATGTCCATGTTTTATGTCTCTCATATTATATATAGCAATTATCCTGTTCAAATTTGATGATTAGAAGGTCACTCTTCTTTATTCAATGAGCAATCGTATGCAAATTTTTACAGCTAGATTTATCTTAATGTGATCATTTGTCAAATTATAGAATTGTTGTTGCTACATCTCTTACATGTTCTGTCATTATCATTCAAGCATTATTACTTTGCGTTTACGAGAAGCATCGGTAAGATCTGGTGCGGGTTGACCTCATCAAACAACAAAATTAGATGCTATGCACATGACGAATAGAAGATGTGATTACAGGTTAGTTTGCTAGTGTTATTTTATTAGTTTAATTAATATATACATTTCCTGTAATCTAAACATATTTTACTGTTCATCTCTGTTTTCAACTACACAGTTTCCTATTGCGTTTCTTGTTTATAACAATTATAAAAAATAAAAAATAAAACACTAAATGATAGCTTCGCTGTCATAAATCAATCTGTATTTGATTTTCGCAGGTTTAGATCAAAATTTGCATTTTGTGAATATTATATATATATTAGAGATATAATCATATCAATACACTGTACATATAATAAGTAGAACTACTATTTTATAAATATTAGTTAGCAAACTGTGAATATATTTTAGATTTGTATATAGTTTTCAGCAGTTGTTTTTCACTTAGTTAGTTTCTTTGGTTTTGTTTTTTCACTTTCTTAGGACTTAGATCGGCTAACGGAGCCGCTAAACCCGTCGGAGTGGATTAATACAAACGGCTTGGGTTAAATAGACAACCCCGGACCGGGTTCACTCCTCCAGTTGACGAGCGGTCAATTTCGCCTGTCAACACAACATCTCACGGAACTCAAAAATGTTGCTCTGTTAGGTTGTTATGCCCTCATGGGAAATTGGCCAAGAGTCCCCGAAATGGTTTGGGATGCAACTTGCAACTGGGCATATAATGAATATCAAGACTCGGATTGAGGAACTGTCGACTCTGATGGATTTCTGGGATATGATTTCATCTAGAGCACCCCTCACTCACAAGTTCCATGCCTCGGAAGTTTATTTAATCATTGATTTCGACAACTAGTGTTTTTCTCAATTTGAAGCAATGCAACATTTGGATTAATGGTCAAATTTACCAAACAATGCCTTGGGAGCAAATGGATAATTTGGTCACCTAGTTCATGCCTAAACAAGCTTGCAGGATCTCACAGAACTCAAAAATGTTTCTCCGTTATTCTTTTATGCCCTGAGAGGGAATTGGCCAAGAGTCCCCGAAATGGTTTGGGATGCGACTTGCAACTGGGCATAAAAAGAAAACCTGAGACTCGGTTTGAGGATCCGTCATCTCTATTTTATTCCTGGCATAGGATTTTAGCTATAACACCCCTCACTCTCGGTTCCAACCCCTCGAAAGTGGTTTTCTTCATCGATTTTGATAACTAGTGCTTTGCTAAGTAAGAAGCAATGCAACATTTGGATTTAGGGGTCCAATTTATGAAACCATGCCTCGGGAGAGGATGGACAATGTGGTCACCTAGTCCATTCCTAAAAAAGCATGCAAAATATCATGGAGCTCAAATATCCTACTCCGTTAGGCTTTTATGCCCCAGGGATGAATTGCCAAGAGTCCCCGAAATGGTTTGGGATGCGACTTGCAACTGCGCATAAAATGAAAAATGAGACTCGGATTGAGGAACCATCGAATCCAATGGATTCTTGGGATAGGATTTCAGCTATATCACCCATCACTCATGGGTGACATGCCTCAGAAGTTGCTTTATTCATTAAGTTCGAGAACTAGTGTTTTGCTCAATTTGAAGCAAACCAACATTTGGATTAAGGGGTCCAATTTATGAAACCATGCCTTGGGAGTAGATGAAAAATATAGTCACCTATTCCATGCCTAAAAAATATTTCATCATCTCACGGAACTCAAAAATACTGCTCTGTTAGGTTTTTATGCCCTCAGAAGCAATTGGCCAAGAGTCCCCGAAATGGTTTGGGATGCGACTTGCAACTGGGAACATAATGAATATCGAGACTCGGATTGAGGAACCATTGACACCGATGGATTACTGGGATAGGATTTAATCTAGAGAACCCCTCACTCATAGGTGCCATGCCTCGGAAGTTTCTTTAATCATTGATTTCGACAACTAGTGTTTTGCTCAGTTTGAAACAATGAAACATTTAGATTAAGGGGCCAATTTACGAAACCATGCCTCGAGAGTGGATGGATAATTTGGTAACCTATTCCATGCCTAAACAAGCTCACAACATCTCACAGAACTCAAAAAATTTTCTCTGTTAGTCTTTTATGCCCTGGGCAGGAATTGGCCAAGAGTCCCCAAAATGGTTTGGGATGCGACTTGCAACTAAGCATAAAACAAAAACCGAAACTCGGTTTGAGGAACCATCATCTCTGTTGGATTCCTGTCATAGGATTTTATCTAGAGCATCCCTCACTCCCAGTTCCAACCCCTCGGATTTTGTTTTTTTCATCGATTTCGATAACTAGTGCTTTGCTCAGTAAGAAGCAATGCAACATTTGGATTTAGGGGTCCAATTTACGAAACCATGCCTTGGGAGAGGATGGACAATGTGGTCACCTGGTCCATGCCTAAACAATCACGAAAAATCTCATCAAGCTCAAAAATGTTTCTCTATTAGGCTTTTATGCCCCGAGGATGAATTTCCAAGAGTCCCCGAAATGGTTTGGGATGTGAATTGCAACTGGGCATAAAACAAAAACCGAGACTCGGATTGAGGAACCGTCAACTCCAATGGATTTCTAGGATAGGGTTTCAACTAGAGAACCCATCACTCTTGGGTTACATGCCTCAGAAGTTGCTTTATTCATTGATTTTGAGAACTAGTGTTTTGCTCAGTTTGAAGGAAACCAGCATTTGGATTAAGGAGTCTAATTTACAAAACCATGCCTCGGGAGAAGATGGAAAATATAGCCACCTAGTCCATGCCTAAACAATCTTGCAGCATCTCATGGAACTCAAAAATGTTGTTCTGTTAGTTTTTTATGCCCTCGGGAGAAATTGGCCAAGAGTCCCCGAAATGGTTTCAGATGTGACTTGCAACTGGGCATATAACGAATATCGAGACTCAGATTGAGGAACTGTCGAATCCGATGGATTCCTGAGATAGGATTTCATCTAGAGAACCCCTCATGCATGGGCACCATGCCTTGAAATTTTCTTTAATCATTGATTTTGACAACTAGTGGTTTGCTCAGTTTGAAGCAATGCAGCATTTGGATTAAGGGGCCAATTTACAAAACCATGCCTCGGGAACAGATGGATAATGTGGTCACCTAGTCCATGCCTAAAAACGCTTGCAGCATCTCATGGAACTCAAAAATGTTGCTCTGTTAGTCTTTTATGCCCTGAGCGGGAATTGGCCAAGAGTCCCCGAAATGGTTTGGGATGCAACTTGCAACTGGGCATAAAACGAAAATCGAGACTCGTTTTGAGGAACCGTCATCTCTGTTGGATTCCTGGCATAGGATTTTAGCTAGATCACCCTTCACTCTCAGTTCCAACCCCGGGAAAGTTGTTTTTTTCATCAATTTCGATAACTAGTGCTTTGCTCAGTAAGAAGCAATGCAACATTTGGATTTAGGGGTCCAATTTACAAAACCATGCCTTGGGAGAGGATGGACAATGTGGTCATCTAGTCCATGCCTAAACAAGTATGCAAAATCTCATGGATCTCAAAAATGTTGCTCCGTTAGGATTTTATGCCCCAAGGATGAATTGCCAAGAGTCCCCGAAATGGTTTGGGATGTGACTTGCAACTGGGAATAAAATGAAAACTGAGACTTGGATTGAGGAACCGTCGACTCCGATGAATTCCTAGGATAGGATTTCAGCTAGAGCACCCATCACTCATGGGTGCCATGCCTCGGAAGTTTCTTTACTCATTGATTTTGAGAACTAGTGTTTTGCTCAGTTTGAAGCAAACCAACATTTGGATTAAGGGGTCCAATTTACAAAAAAAATCCTCAGGAGAGGATGGAAAATATAGTCACCTAGTCCATGCCTAAAACATCTTGCAGCATCTCACATAACTCAAAAATGTTGCTCCATTAGGTTTTTATGCCCTGAGCGGGAATTGGGCAAGAGTCCCCGAAATGGTTTGGGATGCAACTTTGAATTGGGCATAAAATGAAAATAGAGACTCGGTTTGAGGAACCATTGTCTCTGTTGGATTCCTGGAATAGGATTTTATCTAGAGCACCCCTCACTCCCAGTTCCAACCCCTAAGATTTTGTTTTTTTCATAGATTTCGATAACTAGTGTTTTTCTCAGTAAGAAGCAATGCAACATTTGGATTTAGGGGTCCAATTTACAAAACCATTCCTCGGGAGTGGATGGACAATGTGGTCACCTAGTCCATGCCTACTCATGGAGCTAAAAAATGTTGCTCTGTTAGGCTTTTATGCCCAGAGGAGGAATTGCCAAGAGTCCCTAAAATGGTTTGGGATGTGACTTGCAACTGGGCATAAAACAAAAACTGAGACTCGGATTGAGGAACCGTCGACTCCGATGGATTGTTGGGATAGGATATCAGCTAGATCACCCCTCACTCCCAGTTCCAACCCCTCGGAAGTATTTTTTTTCATCGATTTTGATAACTAGTGCTTTGATCAGTAAGAAACAATGCAACATTTGGATTTAGGGGCCAATTTACGAAACCATGCCTCGAGAGAAGATGGATAATTTGGTCACTTAATCCATGCCTAAACAAGCTTGCATCATCTCACGGAACTCAAAAATTTTGCTCCGTTAGTCTTTTATGCCATGAGCGAGGATTGAGGAACCGTCGTCTTTGTTGGATTCCTGGCATATGATTTTAGCTAGAGCACCCCTCACTCCCAGTTCACACCCCTCACTCTCGGTTCACTCCCGGTTCATGATTGGATTCTAGTTTCCCTAAAATTTAGTTTTGAGGCTGCATGTATTAATGTCCAAGAGGTTGGGAGAATGTTGGGAGAAAGAATAGGAACCTCACTTATTTTCGAGAAAAGGGACACAACACTCCCTATTGTAGGGGAAGGCTAGTATAAGAAGTAGCATTTACCAGATAGAGGGGGGATAAAAGTAGTCTTTGACCACTAATTCTAGAATGAGATCATCCATATTTTGTATTGATCAAATGAGGAATTACCCTGAAACTGATGCCATTATGCACAAACTCAATCCTAAGGCCAACTAAGGAGAAACAACAAGACACGCTAATTAATCTAGGAGTCAAGCATGCAAACAAACCTTCTCACAAAGAAGCGCTAGTTGGTGATGGAATCCAACATCACAGAATCGATGTGCGAAGGGGTTGAGTTTCGGAGGGTGGGAAAGTTATGTTGACAACCTGCTTGATGAACTAACACCCCGATGCAAGTTACCTCACCGAGCAGTGGGAAACCCTCCAAGGAGTCTGAGTGAGTCTAACCAATGTCGATCCCAGGTACAACATCACCTTCCATGTGTTGTCACCTTGTGTAAGAAGTCTAAAATATTATGGCCTGTATGGTACCACCTACTATACCAAAGTAGAGGGGGGACAGTCGACAGTCGACACCAAGACCAACAAAGAAGGGTTGATTACTCTGAGGGCCCCAATGCGACCTCATGATTGACCCTTGTGTTAGAAGGGCTTCCCAAAGTTAGTGATATAGCAACTGGATTTCACTCCCTAACTCAAGGCTTTATGTTTGTTTATCATCTTTGGAAAGTTATTCTCACAATCCTATTCCAAATATATACACCTAAGCTAAGATGGGTTTGAAGAGCCCTAGAAAAGTTGCTAGATAAATTTTAATTAGTGCTTGATTTTAGGTTGTTGTTACTCAAAGGAGTGGTCGTGAAACTGATGGAATTTTGACTCGACTCTTTAAACCATGCAAGAGGAAAATGAAATGCAAGAAATTCAACTTCAATGAAAACTAGATATGGGAAGGAGAAAGAGGTTTTAAGAAAAGAAATAATTCCTTGATAGATTACTATGTGTGCAGTACTACAAAATGACCCAAATTTTAAAAATACCATGCAAATGTTATAGTTCACTTAGTACACCTATACAACATTGAATCAAATGTCATCATTTCTAACATAGTAAACTTTTATGATTATAGAGACCACCATACACATCTTGAATACTCATAAGGATCATGGGGACTTCACCTTGTTGATAGAACATCCATGCAACATACATCCCACATTTTCACGCAACTCCATCCATTCCTACATTATGCATCATCCAACTTCCATTGCTTGAAGAGGTGGAAGAACTAGAAGGGGATGAAGCTTATAGATCAAAAGACTCTCGATGGGGATGTGTGGTTCAATCCTAAATGGAACAATAATAAATAAGGTTCTCTTTAATGGTTTTTTTTTATATTTATGTTCAATTTTAGTGCTCTAAGATACAGTTTTACAGGGTTTAAGGCCTTCAACAAAACCTCCTTTGCAATTTTGGCCAAAATCCCATTATTTTTCCTTAGAAAGTTTTATGCATGTAGAGCTAAGAATGTAGTGAAGGGAAGTTCATATCTTTGCACTTTTCATCTACAAGCAAAAGGATAAGGAAAAAGGGTGACATGATGTAAAGGCTACGGGGAAGGTTGATGCACATAGAAGAAATCACATAAAAAGTAAGGGGCTATGTTAAGTGCAAAGGAAAGTGAAGTGGAGTGTTGATGTGGAGCTATATACCAATGTGGATTCAAAGTTATAGACTATGGGATTTGAAAGAAACGATTCATGCCCTCCAAACTTCACATTAGTACTACTATGGAGCAACAATAAGCTTGGTGACTAGAAGGAAGTACAACTACACCCTCTGCAATGTGGTTGAGTGAAAACTAACAACTATGGATGTACATATATGGATGTACATATATGGATGTGGCTCAATCCAAGTCATATACATGCCAGGTACCATTCACGTACATGCTCAATCCAAGTCATATATATGCTCAATCCAAGTTGAAGAATAAGATAAGAATAACATTCTCCATTGACCTTGTGTAAACCATTCCATTTGGTGTTTGTTTCACTAAGTGTAAAGAACAATGTTGGAGAATTATAGGACGTAAGTTAGGTATGAGCTATTTGTTACCTCTTTATTACCTTTTATTTTAAGTGAGGGTGCACAAGCTAAGAGGAAGGGCACACTTGTTGAGAGAGGGTGTACAAGTTCAACAACAAGCACAAATATTCAAGGAAGAGGGAAGCAAAGAAGAAGGGTGCAAATCCCAAGGAGGGCGTCCACTTCAATGAGAAATTTGTTGCCAAACTTGAGATCTTTTGGTTGTTGTAAATCAGGTTCCTTATGTTCATTTCTTTGCTATAATATTTCTCTACAAGCTCCATAATATATTTCCTCTTCAACTGGTTTTCCCCATGGGGGATTTTCCAGGGTCACGTTGACCAAAAATACTTGAGTATAATTCTTGTGGTTTGCATATTTTACTTTTAGCATTAAAGTGTTAAAGATCAGAGGAGTGTTTCATGTTTTAATTACTATTGTAAATAATATTTGGGATAGCAAAAAATATGCCTAAACTAACCTTGACAATAGCATTGAATGAGCCTGAAACCAAAGCTCTAAAGGAAGCCTTACATCAGTAAGAGAACAGTTCTGTTGTGATAGTAAAATAGTCCCAATTTTGCAGACCTGTAAGTGACCTTAATCAGTCCCATTATCAGTTTTAAATGCCATCCTGTAGCAGCCTTAAAAGAGACTTGAAAATCTTCAGTTGCTAGATCCATGAGATCAGTGAGAGCCCAAGGAATCACTAGTGAGACTCATACAGAGATGTCATTTGTTCATTTTCTTGTGATATTTTCATTGTTTTTTTCCTTGCTGAGTCAAACTCTTGACTCTTTTGGTGTTCCAATTAATTCATCAAGTTGAGTGTGTTAACTATGATCATTGATGAGAGACTAAGTGCCTAAGATGGGTGGAAGCCTAAAGTTATATTGACTGCAAATTCTGTAGTTAGTTTACATTTATACTTGCAGCTCTCACCCATGCTCTATAAATGAGAAAAGATACTCTATAAATATCAAAATTGCAACATTATACAAGGCCATAGGGTCTACTTATAGAGAAACTAGATACAACAAAATGAAATGAGCTACAGAGATATCCTAATTAATAAAGATTTCTTTGGGGAAGATAAATGAAAGAATCTCCCCTAGTATTTAAGATCAAATATATCTTGGAGGAAGTAAAGAAGCTAGGAATATGGTCCCCATCATGAATTCAAGGATAGATGCTTTGGGAAACTATCAGCATATATTGACCATTAGATGAAAGAATACTTGCCAGTCTAGGAGCAGTCCCAGTTGTTGAGATATTATTTTATTAGTCTACTATTGTCTGCACGAATATTAGTTATAGTTGTAGGAACTTGACGTCCCTACTCTAAAGAATTATTTAAGCAGCCTGGTAGGTTTACAAGAACTTCAGATTGACTAATGCTTGTAGGATTCCACACACTAGAGAAATAGGGCTAGACATTTCTAGTAGGTATAATGGGAAAAGAACAATAAATTCCTCTAGAATATATGAAAAGGAAGTTACACCTGCTTTGGATTACTTAGTGAATTGGGCAGCTGATAATGAAATTATTTTCAGTCTACACCTGTTGAAGAGATCACAATTTACAAATCTGGTCCTGCCAAGTCACTAATGCTTGTAGGATTCCACTTGCTAGAGAAATAGGGATAGACATTTCTAGTGGGTATAGTGGGAAAAGAAAAATAAATTCCCCAAGAATATATGAAAAGGAAGTTACAACTGCTCTAGATGTCATAGTGAATTGGGCAACTGATAATGAAATTCTTGTCAGTCTACACCTGTTGAAGAGTTCACAATCACAAATATGGTCCTCCCAAGTGCTATGTTGGTCTATCTCCACTTGCATTCTAATGTGAGTGCACACTGAAATATCCTAGAAAGATTAAGGCCATTCGAAATCTGCAGAAATTTTATGCATGAAAAAACAACTTGGAGCTCAGTAGCTGAGAGGGGGAGAGCCAGGTTGTCTGATTGCATTGTTGATAAATATCCCTCCCTGATCACATTATTAATTTCTCCTTGAAATGGTGGAATGAAAAGAACATCCAAGAAAATACCAATGCTTTATAGCTTTCATCAAACTAAGCAAAGAAAGATTAAAAAGTCAATATTTACATTATTTCCAAAATCATCTTTGAAATGTCATATTAATCTACCTCACTTTAGGATTTCCATATAAGGGATAGAGTTTCTGCATTAGTTTCTTTCCATTAATTTTCTTGAAGGTGGCTTATTGGAATTAACTAGTTGCTAGTGTGAAGTGAATAGGGAAGGTCGACTTGAATTATCTAACTGAATTAATTGCACAAACCTTGGAAATAAATATCTATTTCTGGTAAATATTTCCAATGTTGGTTCTGCCCATTTTGTTAGGATAGCATTGGTGATGTTGCATTCCATTCTAGGCACCATAGAGTCCATAAAACTTTTAAAAGTTATCTTGATTAGTCCAATGAAGTGAATTCGGGTCCATTTTTTTGCAGTAGTTGTTCAAACTCAAGATACTTGGGCCTTATAGTTTCTTCTATAAGAAGAAACTATCGTTTCTTCTTCTATGGTTTCTTCAAGGGACATTCAACTTATCCTAGAAGGGTCACAAGAAAAATGTGAGTAAATCTGAAAAAAGAGCGAGGCATTTATGGTCATGGAAATCTACCTTTCCTTCTATCATTGTTAGGGGTAAGGTGCTCAACCTATTTCTCCTCTTTCCGCGCCCTCTTTCTTCTCTATTCACGACCACTCTCTACTGTTTTGGCTGCACCCTAGTCTTTATTCTCTCTCTGCGGCTTCTTTCTCCATCTATGGTCGGTATGTTGTCACAGGGATATGACCAGTCCTTTGTATTGTTGCGGGGATATGGATCAACGTATGGGCGTGGGGATATGCATCAACATATGGGCTTTGTTTTTGTTAAAATGTTTTAGGTTTT
>ML781018.1:183185-216797 GCA_009831015.1 Picea engelmannii | reverse complement strand
ATATATATATATATATATATATATATATATATATATATATATATATATATATATATATATATATATATATTATAGTGGGACTATTGGTTAAGAACATGTGTTTTCTCCTAAGATGACACAAGTTCAAATCTAAAGGGGGGTAGGGTATGTATACCTCTATAGACTTTACGATTCAAATCACTGGGCGGAGGGGATCCCTTGTCCCACAAACAAGGGGGTCTCATACAACAATTTGGTGTTTATCTTGTTATTAGAGCTAAATTTGAACAGGGATTATGTTTATCTTGTTGATATTGAAATCCTTTTGTATGAGATGGTCAATGACAATGGTTAGTGCGACCTATAAGGCAGATTGAGAACATTATGGGTTAAAAACATTTGATCAATGTATTGTCATATAAGTTGCATATCAATATAAATTTAGTTGATTTACCAAAAGAATGAATTTATGTATTTGAAAAAACTTTTTTATAAATATTTTTATTCACCAAATTTCATCTCATTATTTAAATATCTCTGCCTTTCATTAATATTGGTGTACAGGATAACAATCACAAACTAAACCCAATTAACACCCAAATTTTTGTTGTTACCATTTATTAGTAATAGGTTTGTGTGCAAAATGACCAAACACTCTTATAATAATCAGAGTAGGTTAGCGATTGTTGAGTTGTTGCATGGAGGATCCATCCATAGCCATCCGTCTAACTCACCAAGATTCGTCCGTCAATCTGTTGTGTGGAGAAGTCGTCTACCAATCTGTTGCATGGAGAAGCCATCCGTCAAACTCTGATTCATTGCGCATGGACGAGGTCGCATCTTCAAGCTGCTGAAGAGTTTTGAAGGGGGTGCACTACATTGAAGGATCGTTTTTACTATTAAGTTGTTGAAGAATTTGATGTTCGCCAGAATTGCACGAGAGACAAAGTCGCCTCTATGGATTTGATTATTGAATTGTTGCCACCGTTCGCAAGGAATTTCTTGCAAATTGTCACATATTCCGACTGCCAGAGCTTAAGGGAGGGTGCATATCATTGTTGTTACCGCCAATAGACCCTGAAAATTGTTGTTAAGAATCATTCTGTCTTTTGTGGTGGTGACATTCTAGCCATATCACAGAAGATTTGTTGTACCATATCGCAGGAGATTCGTTGTCAGGAAAGAAGAATAGGAGCCTGTCGTGATCTGTTCTAAGCTTAGGATTTTATCACATCATCTTGAACCTTCAATGAGTGATAACCACTTGTGAATTTGAAGGAGTGTAAATTTGGGTCATAATACACCTACCTAACTCCATCATCCCTCAAGTCAACATCGTGGGACAAAATTAACGAACATCACATCATTATCTATTTAAGACATCCTAAAAGATAATCATATCTCCATACATGACCAACACAAGTGAATCACATCTATCAAATTCGTAAATATATAAATATGCACAAGTCACATATATCCTAAAATACCAATCTTATGGTATAGGTAACAACCCACATAATGTGATGAACAACATATGAAAATGATAATATCTCTCATGAACCTCAAAACCTATGGCAACTAAAACAACATGAACTAGTTCAATTCCATATTTTTGAGAAAATATTTATGAAAGAGTAACATCATGGTAAACACCCTCTATCTAATATAATTTAGTAACCTTGGCCCTATTAGTAACATCGGTTGTAAGATTAGAATTAATCACTAATTCCACAATAGGTTTTGGACTTAACTCTATGGCATCATACCATGAATTATATGCACATGCCTCCTCAATTATAGAAGGATAATCTAGCTTCTCACTAGAATTTACAAGTGCCACAAGATCAACAAGTAACTCATAAAGACCACCTTCTCCCATCCCTCTAGAAAAAGTCCTCAGACTAGATAAACTACAATCATTGGTGGTGCAATGTTGTCCCTCAAATGCAACTCTCTAATGTAAATATATCATACAACAAACTGAAAGAATATTCTTCTTCAAACCAAGAACCAATAGAACATCAGTCAATAACATCACCTCAAGGCATCTAGAAGGAAATGGAGCCAACTCCTCTCACAAGATAAGTAGCATAATGTGTTGGGTATAAATTATAGCAATGGTGTACACAATGTACTAAGCTAATGGTTATGAATTAGATTCTGACAAAAATGAAAGTAGAACATGAAAACCATATCCTAAATATGCTTCACAAAGCTTCAAACCCTAGTATATTCATGTGACAAGAAAGAAAACCAAGAAATTAAAACAATAGGCATGAAAAAATAGTTTGAAATAATGCAAAGAATATCTCCATAACGAATAGAAGGATCAAAGATATCACCTAGGGAGTAGACTTTTTGAATATGTGGCTCCAAAGCCTCCTTCTTGGGAGGGTCTGTGAATTCCTTGATGTGTATATATCCCCTCCTTGGTTGAGTGATCAAAACATAGAAAACACTATCAAGAGGAAGGAGTCTTGAAGATATCTAGTGTGGTTTTGGCCGCATGTACCTACTATGGATGGATGGATGGATGGAATGACCTCAGGCCTTTATTTATAGGAAAAGTAGTGGTTAAACACCCTTGACATGGTCATAAAATAGTTGTTAAATATGACAAAATGAAGGCTAGGAATATCAACTAGAGTTTAGAAATTTCCATTGATAACTACTTTTCCTTTCTAGAAAATTTGGGCTGGGAACAATCAAAATTGTGATTTTGATGGGCCAGTGTAGCTTTTTGGGGTACCTTCCACACGTTAACACACATTTTAGGGCTATTATTTGTGCTAATAGATTGGGTCAAAATTAGGATTTTTCCTAGCGACTTATAGAGGTCTAGTGGAGGTGGGGAGTGAGGTGAAATGGATAGTAAACATGTTGATAATGGTATATTTCAACAAAAACTTGCGGAAATGTCACAATTGCGTATTTTTTAGGTGATAACATACTTCCCCATGATGTGTGAGGTTAGGAGGAAATTGTATGACCAAAATACATCACAATTTTATTTGCAATGCTCAAAGAGGACCAAGGAGGGATACAAGTGTCCAAGGAAGGAGGACCACCTGTAGATGAACCATAGAGTACCACCTATCAACAACAAATTCAAAAGGTGATAGGTGTACAATATCCCAATAGGGACAAGGTAGGAATATCCATACGCATTAAGAAATCTCATAAAAATGATAAAATGGTATGCGTGGCATAAGGTAGCCAAGTGAATGAGACAAAATGGGGTCTCAATATAGTACAACATGGGGATGGAAAATATGTGCCAAAGTATAATATAGTGATATGAACAATCCTATATAGAAATTCCTAGAATAATGGGGTCAGGTCCAACATAGAAGCATCATGACTACAAATAATATGGATACATAGGAATTGATTCCCTACCCCAAGGGGGAGGGGGAAGGAATAAACCTGAGAAGCCCCAATGAACATGAAACAACCTGAGAATACCCACTAAACATAAAGGGGCTCCAAAGATCTCAAATGAGCGAGTAGAATGGAGGCTCATACCAATGGCTCTAAGAATAGTTGAATCAAGCCAATCAAATCTAAACAATCACATTTGAGGTTGGATCACTGGAGTATATTTGAATCTCAATAGTGCGATAATGAGTTGGAGTTGAGCATGTGATCTACTACCAAGTATGATAGAAATAAGGACTCTCTCATCATACTAGTCCAAAGAAACCCATCAAGGAGGAGGATGGGGACCAATGTACATAGGACTAACCCTTATATTGAAGGTGTTGGCATTGGTAAGGGGAATTCCAATGGCACCCAAGAATAGAAAGAACTCTAAAGCTTCAACATCCAAACTACAAAAATTGCAGCTATATAAATGGAATCAAACAATGAGGTTGGAACATGTGGGGGGATACATGAAGGGAAACCACTTCTTGAGGACTAATATTTCTAATACATGTCGAAGAAACTAGCACAATCAACTAAATAAGCCATTAAGTGTATGAATCTCCATCGTGTCACATAAAGCACATGTGGGTATGATTCTAGGTGTAGTGGTCTGGGTGGCCATATCTTGTCAAGAGTTATTAGTGCCCCTAGTCTTCTTAGCTTTACCCCCTTTGTCAACTCCTTTCCAACTTTGGTCAGGGACAACTAGAACTATGTGGAAGATACAGGGGTAGTACCCATCGGTTGGACAAGGATCAATACCAAATGAGGAGTTGGAATGTAGGGCATAGAAGTGATGGGAATATACAAGTACCATACATGGATCTCCAAGGTAACGTTACCTAAACTCAACATGGCCATCATGAGTGTTCTAATTAATCCTAGAGTGGGGGGATAAGAAAGTCACTTGAGAAAAATATCCATATGACACAGATACATTGTATATACATTAATGTAGAACCTGAAAAAAAAATGAAGAAAGACTAGCGAAAACTTAAAACTTGCATCAACCAAATTGTGTACTTTGAAAGAAAATTAGGGTTTATGGTTTACATGATGAATTTATGATGGAAGAAAGTGGGTGTGTCAGTCAAATTTGAGTACACAAACCCTCCCATATCATTAAGGCATGTGAATAGTCTATCCATGACAAATTTCAGTGCATACATAAACTATTTGAAAACATTTCAACACTGGCCCCATTCACAAGTCACTGTTGCCAGTGTCTAGTCCTCGTACAATTTTCGTTCCAGCTTGTTCCTTATTATGTGTTCCTCGTTCCTTGTTCCTCATTCCTTGACCATGGTGTAGTCCCCAAGATCCATTATTTTTGTACAAAACATACTAATGACATAAAATGTCCCACACAAAGACCAAATTAATATCTGCTACATAAGTCTTTTGTGTTTTTTTCAAGGACTATGTAACGAATCTCAATTATAAGAAGATTCAAATAGGACCTAAGAACCTTAATTTCTTTCCTTAACCATGGCTGACATAATACTATTATTCAATAGTAAAATTGTTACATTTCATTGTAAGGCATCATGTGTATTGAGGGCTTGAGCCACCACAAAGGAAACATGCAAAGAATATTTGTCTTATGAACAAGATATGGTACTATCCATTTTGAGGTTTGGCATAGAGATTGTTCTTATAGAATACACTACATTTCACCATAATATAATCCCTGCACACCTTGCAAACCATGTAACACCATTCAAATTAGACACAATATTCTTGCGACGAATTAGCTATACTATCGACAAACTTTTTTCGTCGATATTATAGTGAATTCGTCGCAAGATTATTTATATTCATCTCTCTTGTGACGATATAAAATGATGCTTGGATTCATTTCATATTTGGTTTATCAACTTGAAATTAAAATTTGATACTTTGCAAGCTAGTTGGACCTTCAGTGAAATACAAATATGAAACTTGGAATCATTAACATATCTACTAGAACATATGAAAAATAGGGTTTATGGTTTCCATGATGATATGATGATGGAAGAAAGTGGATGTGTGAGTGAAATTTGAGTCCAGAAACCCTACCATGTCATTAAGGCATGTGAATAGTCTATCCAGGTCAAATTTCAATGCATACAGATACAGTTTGAAAACATTTCAACGTTGGCCCCATTCACGTGTCACTGTTGCTCGCCTCTAGTATTTTTATGGTGTTTATTAAGAAATCAACGAAAAAGAGGGATTTTTTATCACAAATATGACACAGTCACATTCTATATACATTAATGTAGAACCTAAAATAAAAATGAAGAAATACTCACAAAAACCTAAAACTTGCATCAACCAAATTGTGTACTTTGAAAGAAAATTAGGGTTTATGGTTTACCTGATGAATTGATGATGGAATAAAGTGGGTGTGTCAGTCATATTTGATTCTAGAAACCCTCCCATATCGTTAAGGCATGCAAATAGTCTATCCATGAAAAATTTCACTGCATACAAAAACTGTTTGAAAAAATTTCAACGTTGGCCCCATTCACAAGTCACTGTTGTCGGTGTCTAGTCCTCGTACAATTTTCGTTCCATATTGTTCCTTATTATTTGTTCCACGTTCCACGTTCCACATTCTGCATTCCCCATTCCTTGACCATGGTGTAGTCCCTAAGATCCATTATTTTTGTACAAAACATACTAATGGCATAAAATGTCCCACACAAAGACCAAATCAATATCCGCTACATAAGTCTTTTGTCTTTTTTCAAGGACTATGTAACGAATTTCAATTCCAAGAAGATTCAAATAGGACCTAAGAACCTTAATTTCTTTCCTTAACCATGGCTAACATAACACTATCATTCAATAGTAAAATTGTTAAATTTCATTGTAAGGCATCATGTGTACTGAGGGCTTGAGCCACCACAAAGGAAACATACAAAGAATATTTTTCTTACGAACAAGATATGGTACTATCAATTTTGATGTTTGGCATAGATATTGTTCTTATAAAATACACTACATTTCACCATAATATAATCCCTACACACCTTGCAAACCATGTAACACCATTCAAATTAGACACAATATTCTTGCGGTGAATTAGCTATACTATCGACTAACTTTTTTCGATGATAGTATAGCAAATTCGTCACGAGATTATTTACATTTGTCTCTCTTCCAACGATATCAAATGATGCTTGGATTCATTTCATATTTGGTTTATCAACTTGAAATTAAAATTTGATACTTTGCAAGCTAGTTAAACCTTCAGTCAAATACAAATATGAAACTTGGAATCATTAACATATCTACTAGAACATAAGAAAAATAGGGTTTATGGTTTCCATGATGATATGATGATGGAATAAAGTGGGTGTGTGTGTGAAATTTGAGTCTAGAAACCCTCCCATATTGTTAAGGCATGTGAATAGTCTATCCAGGTCAAATTTCAATGCATACAGATACATTTTGAAAACATTTCAACGTTGGCCCCATTCACATGTCATTGTTGCTCGCCTCTAGTATTTTTATGGTGTTGATTAAGAAATCAATGAAAAAGAGGGATTTTTTGTCATAAATATGACGCAGTCACATTGTATATACATTAATGTAGAACCTGAAATAAAAATGAAGAAAGACTAACGAAAACCTAAAACTTGCGTACAAATTGTGTACTTTGAAAGAAAATTAGGGTTTATGGTTTACATGATGAATTTATGATGGAAGAAAGTGGGTGTGTCAATCAAATTTGAGTAAGCATGGGCAAATTCTATCCATGACAAATTTCAATGCATACAGAAACTATTTGAAAAAATTTCAACGGTGGCCCCATTCACAGGTCATTGTTGTCGGTGTCTAGTCCTCGTACAATTTTCGTTCCAACTTGTTCCTTGTTTTGTGTTCCGCGTTCCTCATTCCTTGTTCCTTTTTCCTCATTCCTTGACCATGGTGTAGTCCCCAAGATCTATTATTTTTGTATAAAACATACTAATGACATAAAATGTCCCACACAAAGACCAAATTAATATCCGCTACATAAGTCTTTTGTATTTTTTCAAGGAATATGTAACGAATCTCAATTCTAAGAAGATTCAAATAGGACCTAAGAACCTTAATTTATTTCCTTAACCATGGGTGAAATAACACTATCATTCAATAGTAAAATTGTTACATTTCATTGTGAGGCATCATGTGTACTAAGGGCTTGAGCCACCACAAAGGAAACATACAAAGAATATTTGTCTTATGAACAAGATATGGTACTATCCATTTTGAGGTTTGGAATAGAGATTGTTCTTCTAGATTACACTACATTGCACCATAATATAAGCCCTACACTCCTTGCAAACCATGTAACACCATTCAAATTAGAATTAGATTGTTTACATTTGTCTATCTTGTGACGATATCAAATGATGCTTGGATTCATTTCATATTTGGTTTATCAATTTGAAATTAAATTTTGATACTTTGCAAGCTAGTTGGACCTTCAATCAAATACAAATATGAAACTTGGAATCATTAACATATCTACTAGAACATATGAAAAATAGGGTTTATGGTTTCCATGATGATATGATGATCGAATAAAGTGGGTTTGTGAGTGAAATTTGAGTCCAGAAACCCTCCCATATCGTTAAGGCATGCGAATAGTCTATCCAGGTCAAATTTCAATGCATACAGATACATTTTGAAAACATTTCAACGTTGGCCCCATTCACATGTCATTGTTGCTTGCCTCTAGTATTTTTATGGTGTTAATTAAGCAATCAACGAAAAAGAGGGATTTTTCATCACAAACATGACGCAGATACATCGTTTCTCGTTCCTTGTTACTTGTTCATCATTCCTTTACCATGGTGTAGTCCCCAAGATCCATTATTTTTGTACAAAACATGCTAATGGCATAAAATGTCCCGCACAAAGACCAAATTAATATCCGCAACATAAGTCTTTTGTCTTTTTTCAAGGACTATGTAACAAATATCAATTCTAAGAAGATTCAAATATGTAACAATATTGATGAAATATTATACGATCATGATGGTATAAAAATGAAAGATCTTCTCTTGGTTTCAAGAATAATTTATCCTCTACTGAACAAGGCCAACCACATGAATGTGGAAGCTCATATGGCCCCTCCCCTCCCCCTCACATCACTCTCAATTGATCCCCCAAACCCAATCTATAAAATAGAACATAATCGAAAGCAACGTCCTATTAAGATTCATGCATAGAAACTACAAAAACAAAAATTAATGAAGGTACATGAAATTATGTGCTTCTAAATGATATTTTTAGTCTACCACATACTTTACTATATTGGCAACTATTTTCAGGTTTCAAATAATAATTAAACAACATGTAACAGAGGATATAAAAATGTCGCATAAAACTTAAAAACACGTAATTAACCCATGACATTATAAGTAAATTATTTTAAGAGAATAATTTGTACAAATTAAAATATTATATAGTCATGTACCGAATCCAACCTCAACATCTATGTAATCATACTTATTCTCTATCTTGATCTTCTTCATCGAACTCAACATATGTATCATCATCCAGTTCTGAAATGATGTTGAAAGGATTGATGATAACATCATCGTCATCAATGTCATTTTCGAGCATATTTTCATCGACATCATCATCAAGAGTTGCAATATTGTCTCCTACGCCTGAATCATGATCTTCTTCGTCTTCTTTATTTGTCGACCCTCCATGATCTTCCGGCTCGATCTGATATGTTGAATCATATTCTTGATCTTCAATATCATCTTCTTCTTGTAAATGAGTATACTCAATTGGCCTTCCTCTTGGATCATATCTAACAACAAATGACCAATCCCTTTCACCTGGAACATTTGAGTAAAAGACTTGTTCACATTGGCTTGGAAAAACATAGCGATCTTGTCCTCTTTCAAACATCGTTGTTTTAATCATTGGAAATTCGTTGGCATGTTGAATAATAGTTATTTCCTCATCGCGTTCATGCATTCGTAACCTATACCATTTGACATCGAACAAAACTAATTTAAATGAATTAAAGTCACACTCAAATATATCATTTAAATACCCATAGTATCTATTTTCAGATTCTTGGGGATGTCTATCACTCCTAGAGGAAACATTAGTGACCTGGAATACTGCAGTTATCCCACTATCAGAAGTTTTCCTGGTTTCATCCAATTGTTTGATGCGAAATTTATGACCATTGCACCACATAGCCTTCTGGTGTTTCAACTGCAATATGTCAGATATGTAAAAGATGCATTGTCAATTAATAAACTAACATATCTTTATATAACTTCGAAAGTATCTGAAAAATCCAGTACACATGTAGTCACATTAATATAATATAAAATAACTTAATAAAATGGGTGAATTTGCTTACCTGTCCATCTTTCAAACCATATGCTAAATAAATTTCCCTCTGCGTAACATTGGCATCTTCGTTACGACGAGCTTCTCTAACCAATTCAGACAGTCGTTTCCATGATAACCTACCTCCATTATGGTGTTTACGTCTTTCAATCCATACATTCATCCGGTCAAGATTATTTTCAATGTATAAATGCAGTGCATCCCACTCTTGAGCAACTGAATCAAAAAATAATAATTCACCAATATTAAATATTATTTATAACGTCCAATATGCAGGTAATTATAAATATTTATAATTTATGAAATAAATTATATTAATATATTAATGAGTATGATCATATACACAAAAAATGAAACTTTATATGTATTATTAATTAAATTTTCACAATTATTAATATATTACCTCTCATTTTTTTCATTCTACCTTGCCCCAATAGATGCTTCTGATCTTCAAATTTTTTTATGGAGTTCACATCCCAAATGCGATCCACTGCATGCATAGTTGGCGCTGCTAACTTAGGAAGATACTGACTAATATACACCATGGATTGATATACCCTATATCCCTCCATAATAGAACCCTCAGGAAGTCCTCTTTGTCTAACCAATGCCTTCAATGATTTCAAGTGCCTCTCCACCATCCACATTGACCTTATGTGAGCATGTCCACAAATTTCAATCTCCTCAACTTGGTGTATGAGGTAGTGTTCTTGTGCATTGAAAAATGTTGGAGGTATATACTTTTGGATTTCACACATTAGACGAGGAATTCCTCTCTTCCAATACTTTATATCATCTTCATGGATTTATTTCAATGACAACCATCTACATGAGATCATGATACAAGAAAATAACATGTTTCAACATAACATAACATAATATATTACATTACAAGTAAAACATGTGTCATTAAGCACAACAATAATTTGAAAGAACATTTTGCATATAAATCACAACCACTTACCTCATGTATTTTCCAAGATCATATATAACTTGTTTGACGTCGTTGTCAAAGTCATTTGGGAGAGATAGTGGTAGAACATATTGTAACAACAAAATGAATCGTTATTTGTTTCGACCAAAGTAGACAAGAAAAAATAAAAAAAATAAAAAGATGTATAAGGCCAATATATATAAATATGTATACCGAAATTATTACTTTAATGAAGTTATGCCAATCATGTGTTTTTACCCCACCAAAATCACCTTTCTTCATTAAGATATTTTTTATGTTTGAAGCAAAACCCGTGGGAAATTTAATTCTTTGAATGACCTCTTTTACATCATTGATTTTTTTCTTTGTTAATAACCATGGAAGGTTATTTCGGTCTAGTACTCCATATGATCTATTTGAATATCAGATCACACTTTGCATTGCATGATTGGCTTCCTGAATGTCAGTACAAATTTTGACAATGTTTTATTTGTCCCTCCTACCGTCTCTGATTCGCCATAACGTTTCAGTCACATTCTTCCCGATATGCATTGTATCAAACAAATGAGTCATTTTTAGCTCCTCATAGTAGGGAAACCTCATGAATTGAGCGGGATAACATTTCATTCCTCATGGAAGCCCATTATTAATACCTTCATGATGATTGTGACCTTCATGAAGCATAAAAGAAATCACAAAAATAATTATCAAATACGGTAAAATAAATTCAATGATTAAAATAAACATTCAAAACATTACATGATCTACAATACATTATGAAATTGAGTACCTTGATGATTTCTATTATATTCCAACCTCCATAGGTGAGGTGTCATTCTTCATGGTTTTAAACCAGTCTCTTCTTTCCCATTGAAAAGATGTTTTTCAGTCGTACGATGCCTATGGTTCTTAGGAAGAAGGTTCCTATACTCATCAAAAACCATATTTCCTAAACTTTTTGAATGACGATACTTCATCTTAGGGCCACAAATTGGACATGCAAATTTACCCTTTGTTTGAATACCTGCAACAAATGGATTAATGTCAATTATACGATGAGATTATTTAAAAATTAAACATGCACCATGATAACATTAAAAAATTATATAGTATTAAAGAGAAATATTAGAATGCTACATAACAAAAAATGTGTTAGTCCAGGGGCATCATGAATTGTTCATAAAAGTATTCCATGGAATTTAAATTTCTTCTCCCCAATTGGTTTACATATGTCATACATTGTGATGCCAGCCCATAACTTTAGTAGCTCATCGATAAGAGGCTCGATATATACATTCATATATTTAACCTGGTACTTACCTAATTGTTTGAAATTACACATAATTACTATAGGAATGATATCATGTAATATATATAATTAAATAAATAAACAAAAGATATTATGCAAAAATTAAAACAAATGAAAATATTAAATTCAAAAAATTAATGTAAACAAATACTTGGAACAATCATTGTCAACATTATGTGCTCCCTCTTATTGACATCCAAGGAGGAATGTTATTGTTGATAACAAAAATAGGCCACACTGAGTAAATAGAACTAAGCTCTCTGAATGGATTAACACCATCAGCTGCCAATGAAAGCCTAACATTACAAGGTTCATCTTTGAAATATGCCCATTTTTCCTCAATTTCCCTAAATGCAAAACCATCTACAGGCATTCAAAGAACACCATTTCCACTTCTGTTACGTGCATGGTAATCCATAAATTGTGCTATGCTTTCACACCTGAACAATCGTTGAAAACGTGGAATTATGGGAATTTAATGAAGAACCTTTCGAGGCGCCCTTTTTGTTACTTAATTGGTTCGATATCTACCGATAAGACATTGCGAACATTTTGTTTTCGAAGCATGTTGTCCATAATATATAATATGGTCATTAGGACATGCATTTATAGTTTGATAATCCATTCCAATGTCTTTCATAATGGCATGCAAACCTCGATATGTGCGAGGTAAAATATTTGACGATGGTAACAAAACTTCACCTAACAATCTACAACATAACAAATAATTAGTTAATGTAAGAATATTAATCGTAAAAATTGCATTCTTATTTTACACATTAATTAACACTAAAAAAATAGAAAAAAATCAACATTTATGTATAATATGAGATGAAACATAATACATACCTTAGGCTATGTGTCATACAAGTGTTCAACAAATTATTCATAACCTTAAAGTTCACTAGTAGCAATGTAGTGGAGAGAATATTTGCTCTTGATCCTTCATAAAGTTGTTTATTTGCCTTTTCTAATAGAGGTTCATCATAAATACCAACATTTGTTAGGGTCCTAACCCGCACATAGGTAGAACAATATATTTGGATGTAATAAAGATCAATATTAATAAGGCCTTTCAATAAACTAGAATAAGGCGGATGTAAGAAGACCTAATAGAACCTTCCACTTCTAGAAGGATCTTCCTCTAAATGCTTCTTTTTAGTATAAATAGGAGTCGAGGGTATGAGAACCCTAGCTTGGATATTATTGTAATAGAGCTCTGCTCAACTGGAGGTTTCCCCCTCGAAGAGGCCCGTGAACATTGCTTTTAGATTCAAAGTGTTATTTATGTTGTTATTCTTATATCATTTCAGTGTTATTGTGGTGAATGCTCTAGTTATATTGTTATTATTCTACCATTACTAGCATTTTATTTCAGTTATGCATACATTTTATATATGGTATATTAAAAGTGGTATCAGATCACTTTCCTCGGTAGAAAGTGGGTTAAATTTTTTTCACGGTAGAGACGTATTATGACGTCTTTAAGCCACAGATATCTGTCGTTACGCACATAAACCCACGGTTGAGGGATTCATACATGCAGGAAATACAAGTGGTACTTAAGCGCACATATGTTGGCTACCCTTGTAACCCCTGTTGGTACCCCTTCGAGTGGTAGCGCATCAGACAACACCTGTGTACGGATCAACCTAAATTACCTAAATCCCTCTTTAGATAAACCGATCGGTCGCCTGACAGTTATAGTGTCACCAAGAACAACACTCGGGAAGATACTCTCTAGTACTTGGGTAGTCGGGTAGTAAGACTAAGGGTACGGTCTATCCTCCTTAGTTAGTGCCCTGAGATATTGGGTTGAGTACTATTGTTGGACCCCACATGTATATCAGAGAGCTATAGCACAGGGCAAACCCTTTTCTGTAGAACCCTTGAATACCTAACCCTTGGGGGACAGAAACATAAACAAATTAAAACAGACAAGATCTATTACCGCGCAACTGTGTTCGGGTTGCCAAGTAAATACACATTTCTTTTTGGTTAAGCATTTGGGCATTTCCTCTCTGTAGTATTCTTCAGACCGGAGTATAACTTTGGAAATTTTTTCACCATTATTTGAGACCTTTTCCATTGGATTCATCTCTTCGCCCTTATCAAATTCATCCATATCATTTTTTCGGCCAAAATGTTTTACCCCGCTTGCCCCTTTTCAGTTTCCTCATCCTCATGGCCCATACTCATAGCCAAGACTTGGAAGCTTGCTTCAACACCTTGCAATCTGGTCTCATTGAGACCCAACAAGAAGTGAAACAACTCAGTGCCAATGTTGCCTCCATCAATACAACCATGTCGTCCTCAATGGGGGAAATCAAACAAGCACTGACCACCCAGCTTGAATCAGTATTTTCGGCACTCTACACCAAACTGCATATCCCTACAGATAACCCTTCCTCTTACTCACCTTCACATACTGAAGGTGACCATTCCTCTCATTCTCATACCTTGCATAACCATCACTTTCAACGTGACCTACGCCTTCCACGGGTGGATGTGACCAAATTTGATGGCTCGGACCCCACTGGTTGGGTAACCCAAATGGAACATTACTTCTCTTTATACGACATTATATATGACTTGGCCAAACTCCGATATGGTGTTCTCCATCTAGATAAAGAACGTTGGCAATGATGTCAATGGAGAAAAACTTCTCGTCAAGGGTATATTTCTTGGACACACTTTGTGGTAGAGCTTTATGAACGCTTTGACACTGACACCAACCATTTGGGATATTTGACAAAGATAAAACAATTAAGAACAATGGAAGACTTTATAGCTTCCTTTGAGAGCCTGGCTTTTAGAATAGAGGGCATGTCTGATGCCTTTTTCCGAGAGTGTTTTATTAGCGGCCTCAAGGATGAAATTCGGGCACATGTCCTCATGGCTCAGCCTGAGAGTTGGGTGGAGGATACCAAAAGAGATAAAGAAGCACAACATGTTGTATCTGCTCAAAACCACAAACCCTCCTTTATCCCTCTCCCTAAACCAGTAAACCCCACTACTCCCTCTACTCCACTAAATATCCAAAAATTGACCAGGGCTGAAATGGTTGAACGCCAACTCAAAGGCCTTTGTTATAACTATGATGAAAAATGTTTCTTGGGCCACAAGTGTAAAGAACAAAATATTTTTATGGCCATCTCCGAGGAGATTTCGGAAGAAGATGAAGAAACTCCCTCTGTGTCTGAGTCATCTGAATCCACTGACATAACCCCTCCCTTAGACCCTCCTGAAGTAGAACCGATCATTCCCTCAATGCTCTCACTGGCTTCTCCGCTCCCCAAAACCTCAAGATAATCGGTTACATCAAGCATCGGAAGGTCATCATTTTGGTTGATAGTGGAAGCACCCATAATTTTATTCATCGCTGCATTACCCAAGAAACTCATTGCTACATCCATGCCATCAATAATTTCCAAATCATGATTGCCAATGATGGTTCTATGAAATGTGGAGGGCGTTGTGAAAATGTGCATCACCAAATTGGTGACTACCACCTAAAATCCCATATGTTTTCTATCGACATGGGAGGTTGTGACATTGTGTTGGGTACAGATTGGCTAAGGACTTTAGGTCCCATTCTCATGGATTTTAAAGACTTAACCATGCAATTTGACCAAGAGGACCACCAATATAAGTTCCAATACATCACCGTCAGTTCACCTGAGATCATTAGTTCCCATCGCATGGAAAAGTTGCTCAAAAAGGGTCATTTTAGTGTTATCGCCCAACTCCATGCCATACAAGAAACAAAGACACCCTTGGTACCGCAAGACCTCCAAGCCATCCTTTCTAAACATCAATTGGTCTTTTCCACTCCCCAAGGCATCCCTCCTTCCCGCAATGTTCATGATCATTCCATTCCCCTTGTACCCAGAAGCCTTCCTCCCAATATCTGTCTATATTGTCACCCCTTTTCCCAAAAAAATGAAATTGAGAAAATATCCCAGGAACTCCTTAATGCAGGCATTATCCGCCCTAGTACGAGCCCCTACTCGTCTCCTGTGGTCATGGTCCTGAAGAAAGAAGGTTCTTGGTGAATGTGTCCTGACTTCCATGCCCTCAACAAACTTACCATCAAAGACAAATTCCCCATTCCTGTCATTGATGACCTTCTGGATGAATTGAGTGGTGCTCAATTCTTCACTAAACTGGATCTTCATTTGAGCTATGACCAGATACTTATGAAAGAGGCAGACATTCCCAAGACTTCCTTTAGAACTCATGAGGGACAGTATGAGTTTTTGGTCATGCCCTTTGGCTTGTGTAATGCCCCCTCCACCTTCCAAAGCCTCATGAATCATGTCTTCCATCCTTTTCTCTGCCATTTTGTCTTAGTTTTCTTTGATGATATCCTCATCTATAGAAAAACCTAAACATACCATCTTACTCATGTGGATCGAGTTCTCCATCTAATCTCTCAGCACCAACTTTTCCTGAAACAGTCTAAATGTTTTTTTGGTGCCTCAGAAGTAGAATACTTGGGTCATCTGGTTGGAAAATATGGTGTCAGGGTGGATCCTTAAAAGATTGAAGCTATGCAAGACTGGCGTCACCCAAAGACTCTTAAGAGCTTGTGTGGATTTCTAGGCTTAACAGGGTATTATCGCAAGTTTGTTAAGAATTATGGGAAGATTGCAGCACCTCTCACTGCTCTCCTCAAAAAGAACTCTTTCACTTGGACTTTAGCCGCTGCTCAAGCTTTTCATACCTTGAAGATGGCCATGTGCACCACTCCAGTCCTTGCCCTCCTCGATTTCACAAAGACCTTTGTGTTGGAATGTGATGCCTCAGGGAAAGGAATTGGTGTTTTCCTTATGCAAGAGGGTCAACCTTTGGCCTTTACCAGCAAGCAACTATCTGAAAGAAATCTGGGCAAATCCATCTATGAAAAAGAAATGTTGGCTATTTTGCATGTCGTGGATCTATGGCATCCTTATCTATTGGGTCAATGTTTCCAAATTAAGACAGACCATCAAAGCCTCAAGTATTTTCTGGAACAACGCATTTCCTCCCCAGAACAACAAAAATGGGTGACTAAACTCTTTGGATATGATTATGAGATAATTTATAAGAAAGGAAAAGATAATGTGGTTGCAAATGCACTTTCACGAAAATATGAAGATGAAGGATCCCTTTTTTCTCTTTCATTCATTGTACCAGATTGGCTCCAAGCCGTTCGCCAGGAATGGCTACAAGATCCCAAAAGTTCGCAGTTGATCCACCAACTATAGTCCAAGGCTCCAACTTCCCTAGGGTACTCTTGACTCCATGAGGAACTTTGATACAAAGGTCATTTGTATTTAAGTAAACAATCAAAGCTTAAATCCACGGTACTTTCTAAGCTTCATGCTACACCCACAGCAGGGCACTCTGGGTTCACCAAAACCTATGACAAGGTCAAACGTTCCTTTTTCTGGGATGGTATGAAACGGGACATTCATAATTTTGTAGTTGAATGTGATGTGTGTCAACGCAACAAGGGAGAAATAGTCAAATTGTCAGGGACACTACAACCACTCCCGATTCCACCTTCTATTTGGAAGTATATCTCTATGGAATTTATTACCGGCTTACCCAAATTGGGAAATAAATCCGTCATCATGGTAGTTGTTGATCGCCTTTCCAAGTATTCTCATTTATGCACCCTTCAACACCCGTTTACAACATCCATGGTGGCTCAAATCTTCATGGATAAGGTCTTCAAGATTCATAGCATGCCGCACTCTATTTTTTTTTATCGCGACCCAACTTTCACAATCAATTTTTGGCAAGAACTATTCAAGATACAAGGCACCGAATTGCATCTCATCACATCTTATCATCCCCAGATTGATGGCCAAATGGAAGTTGTCAACAAGTGTGTGGAAACATATTTGAGGTGTTTTGCCTCGGAAAAGCAAAATCAGTGGGCTCAATGGTTACCCCTAGTTGAATGGTGGTACAACACTTTATACCATACAGCTACACACATGACTCCTTTTGAAGAGGTATATGGACAGAAGCCACCTTCAATTCTGTCATACTTATCGGGTGCCTCGAAGGTCCAGGATGTTGACCTAACACTTACAGCTCGAGAGCCTATTCTCCGTACCCTCAAAGAGAATTTGGTCATGGCACAGAATCGCATGAAGCAACAAGAAGATCAAGGTCGCTCTGAACATCAATTTGCAAAAGGGGAGCAGGTGTTTCTTCGACTGCAACCTTACAAGCAAACTTCCCTCAAGGCCAAGCATTGTTAGAAGCTAGCA
Organism: Picea engelmannii; assembly: GCA_009831015.1. NCBI lineage: Eukaryota > Viridiplantae > Streptophyta > Pinopsida > Pinales > Pinaceae > Picea > Picea engelmannii. Next base: position 198,526 of record ML781018.1, on the reverse strand, counting down.
TCCAAATTTTATGGTCCTTATACCGTACTCAAGCGTGTGGGACAAGTCGCCTATCAGTTATCTTTTCCCAGCAATTCGAAGCTACATCCTATTTTTCATGTTTCATGCTTAAAGAAGGTGATTGGAGCTAACTTCCAAATTCAAACCAACCTTCTAGAGTTAGCTAAAGAAGGATCCATTTGGCTACAGCCAAAAGAAGTTTTGGACTAGAGTGAGCATCGTCTATGTCAGAGAACCATCAAGGAATTTCTAGTACAATGGAAAGATACAACTCCAGCAGACGCCACTTGGGAACCAGCTACCATTCTGCAGCAAGTTTCTCATCTCAAGCCTTGAGGGCAAGGTTGTTTTTAATGGGGCAGACATGTTGGGATCGTCGTGTAAAAAATATGGTCGTAATCAATATGGTCATAAAAAATATGGTGTTGATTACAACCATATGGTGTTGATTACGACCATATTAGTGGGGAGGAATGATCCAAAATGGATCCAGAAAGGTAAAAAAATATGGTGTTGATTACGACCATATTTATTTTTCTGAAAATGGACACCGTATGTAGAAGTTATCTCTATCTGAAGTTCAGGTCAAACTGGCAAAAAATTCAAAGTCAATTCAAAGTCAACAGATCAAAGTCAACGAATGATGTCAGTAGTACGTCATGATGACCTCAGCAGGGTGATGTGGCAGCACCAGGAGATGACACCTATCAGTCAAATTTGGCCTTTTTGGGTAGAGTTGGACCAATACAGAAGTGACACATGGCATCGTACGAATGTTGACACGTGTCAGGGTGACACATGTCACTATACGAACGTGACACATGGTAGTATGGAAGTTTAACGTGACATGGTACGAATGCGGCACGTGGAAATACAAAAGAATGATGTGGCATATGACATCAGCATGACATCATGATGACATGGCAACACCAGGAGTTGACACATGGTAGGCATTTTTGGCATTTTTAGGTGTTGACATGGACTATACAGACTGACACGTGGTAGTCTGTATGATGGTGTGGCACCTTGTACGGATGACATGTGACAGTATCAATGATGACTGCGTAGGATGACATGGTGGGAAGTGACATGGCACGGGCCAATGGTGAGGTGACACGTGGCCCAATTTGGAGGCACCACGTGACACCTTCTAGAAATCCAAATCGGGAGGTTCCACTAAATCTGGCGGAGATCCGCCAAATATGGTGGAATCTCACTAAACCTGGCTAACTGATGCTAAGTTTGGAAACTGTCGCTAAATTTGGTGGAGTCTGACTTATTTAGACGGGCACAAAAATCGTGAAAAAATAGTTTTTGGCACGAAAATCAAGACTGTACGGACTGTACAGATATGACAGGGCATACAATTGGGATTTGTGCTGAGGGGATGCCTTGAGGGACTGTTTAGAAGCAGGTTGAATTTATACTCAAAAGTTGTAGAATTTTGAGAGGAGTTTGAATATGTCTTATTTTTTGCATCCGAGTAGCTGAATAGAAAATTGCTTCCAGATCCCAAGGTGTCGATCCAAGCATATCCGACTTTGTACTCAAAAGTCTCAAAATTTCTTGTTCCAGCCAATGGTGATGTTTGTTTGTGTCCAGAAGTTGCAGATCTGAAAGGTGGTTTCAGAAGCTATTATGTAAGCCTTTATTTTGTATTCTTAAATCATTGAAGATTAATAAGAAGCCTTCCCCACTGAGACAAAGGCCTGGAGACATAGGAAAACTTGTGCCGAACTCCATTAACAATCTTGGTGTTATGGTTTGTTGTTTTTACTTCTTATATGGCTACAACATTCTTTCATTAAGTTTCTTCTCTTAATTCCTAAATGGTAAATCAACTCATGCATAAACTTAACCATAGTATTTAAAAGATCAATTACGGATCACTCATACAGAGAGAGAAGGTTCTATTTGGGACACAAAAGCACCCTCCCAATGAGGAGAAGGAGAGCCCCTTGTTCTCACCCAATCATGTAAGGTGTTATCAATATTTGCTTTATCCATGGGTAACCATATATCATCGTGTTTTGTTTTTATTCTTGCATATTTTGACTTTAATTATTTGATTTGTTTACATTTTATGTTTATAGTGTTCCACCAACACTAACAATTGTTTATGGTGATAGTATAGCCAACTCTAACACTAAATAGATTCATTTTGCTCACCCATGTGGAAAAACAAGATAAACAGAATGGAAACTCTACTATGGTTATAAATCAAATTTCTCCCATTGTAGGCTTCAAGAACCCATTTTCTCATCGCTCTGGTTTTGCAAGTCACTGAACCAGCCTCCCTAAGCATCCAACCCAAGTGTTTTGACCTTCACTACTTCATAATCCATCCATATTTTTTTCACGTCTATGGAAACAGACTTTGTGTGGCTTTCAAAAGAACCATCGTGCAGAGTTGTGAAATCTGCACCTGTATGGTTTTTGCACATCCATGCATCTACCACCTCGATGACCCACATAGACCTTCTTTCCTCCTGGGATAAGGGTGGTGTTCACCCTCCCCTACCAAGTGGGGTTTATAAAATATTTTATAGCACTTTGTAAAGTTGATAAATCCTACATTGAGTCCCTTATTGCATAGTAAATTAGCTAAAATACTAGGAAAGATAAAAAAAAATCCACCATCTCTTTTATCTTTCCATGTGGATGGCAAGTTGAAGCATATGAATTCTTAGATATATTTTTTCATTCATCACTTTATTTGTTGAGACTAGGCCCCTTCTTTTTTACCCCAAAGTATGTTCTTCACCACACACTCCCTTAAGTGATCTTAGTGAAATAAAATGGGGTTTATAGGACTTATCCATCTCCCTTGCAAAACGAACATAGGAATTAAATTAAAATGACAAGTAAGCACCCCAAATGTGAAAATATTTCCTCTTTTTTTTCCAAATTTTTTTACAAATCAAACAAATAACTAGGTGGGGCCAAAGCACTTGTGAACCTCATTATTTATTGAAAAATACAAACACTGGGGAGCTAAATATTTGAAAGGAACCAATTTTCCACATCATTATACAACCTACATCAGCTTCATTTTTTGCAAATAAAACTTGGGAAGTTAAGGATTTGAAAGGACCACAAATTGTCCACGTCTTTTACTACCTAGGACTAGTTTTCCAATTACGCAAGAATTGCAAAAACATTTAGTGGTTAATTAAAAGAAGAGTAACAAACCCCATTACGTTCACATGTTGAAAATTCAATCATAACAACATTTTTTTGCACACTTTTTACCCTTGCACACAAGCACATTCACACACACACTAAGGCATATAATTCTCACTTTCTTCAAAGCATGCTCTCCTCCTTGCACCCACAAGCAATCTAGGAGGATAAGAAAGACGTAAGTGTTCCCAAATAGACTTCAAGCACACCCTTAAGCAGTGGGATTGGTCCATGACCCCAATCCCCCAAAAAAATTAAAACATGACCCTAAGAACTCACTAAAATCCTCCTCGAGAGGTCACAAAACAAATTTTAGTTTAAGTTAGGATTTCAGGGATAGATATCCAAAAAAAAAACATTATCATGTTTCATCAAAAACTTAGTGGTTGATTATTTAGGGAACTTAAAATCCTTCTAATCAAGTGTTCCTACACCATAAGGCAGGGGAATACCCATGAAGGGGTGATTCCAAGGTTTGATTTTTCAGCATGAGCCTTCTTGAGCCACCCAGCTCTTCTGAGGTTTTCCGGAATGTGACTACTTGTTGAGGCCGAGAGTCCCCTAAAACACTTGAAGGAGGTAACCCAATGGCCAAAAACTAGGATGTTCTTCATAGGCGGCAATTACATGTTGCAACTGCACCTAGGTCATATTTTGAACAACTATTGGGAAATATCACCAACTCTTTCGGGATATGCACCCTTTACTCCTCATTATAACTGATCTTTTATACTTTCACTAGTTTTTGTTCCAGTGATTTCATGCCCCATTCTTAAAAGTTATTGGAAGGCCTAGTGACATTGAGTGAAAGGAAAATAGGTGTTTCAATACATGTGTTTTTTTATTCATTCCCCCACGTAGATAATACCCAAACCTACCCAAAAAAAAAATTACTCTATAGTTGATTAATGTGTGTTGTATCAATTTACCACTAACCATATGTAGTTTTTTGTTCTTTGTTAAGTTAGGCCAAATCCGTTTTCTGAAAATCACCTATTCACAATAATTTCACTTCACAAGATCACACACATTTTTTCTGGTGGTGAATCATAGGGTACCCACAACCTTCCTAGCTTTCTAGATCCTTGTTAGGCCTCCCACCAGTGTTGAGAGGTATTCCTATTTTTTATCGCCTCGTTGGTTCAACCTCCCGGTTCCACCTTGCTCGACTTAACTACTCCCAACAACTCATCTAATATCCCTTCCTCCTCAGGAACCAACTCTCAAACACCACACACAATGGAAGGACCACATAACCTACCATATTTGGCTTCGCTAAATCTTCAAGACTTGATGAAACTCACCAATCACGCAATTTTACAAAATCCTACATGGCCAATGATGCCCACCAAACTTCCATATGATACCCCTAAGTTTAACAAGAAACTAGGTGAAGAACCAGTTAATCATGTCACAACATTTCACCTATGGTGCTTGTCCTACAACATCACTGATGATTCCATCATCCTACAACTATTTTAAAGAACCTTAACTAGTCAATCTGCAAAATGGAACTAGTACATATGGGAGGAAAATCAAACGGTATGTCGTACTGTCAGAATTTTTTTGTAAGTTTACTATTTTTTTTAAATGTGCGATATTAATCGGATATCTGACAAGCATGGACTTGGATATCTGACAAGTATTTAGTTTGACCAAGTCAATGATCTATTCATCGGGCATCTGACGTTTGACCATGTCAATAAATTTGGTGTCGGATATCTAACAGTTTACGAAGTCAATGTTTTTTCCCTTTAGACAATGTCTCTTTGGTTAAAAATATAAAGAAGTTTGAAATATTAGAGACATTCGACATTTTTTCTACAGTATCGATGGTTTGCATAGGTTATAGGGGATATTTTTTGGTCAAAATACATTATTTTTTTTATTTTTTTAATTGCATTACAATTAGTTAAACTACGGAGGTTGATTTTTGAAGACAATCATCACTAAAACTTTGGTAAGGAAAAATGTCAAATAACATTCCTCCAGGAGGAGTACAACGAAATGTGAGGTCTGCATTGGAGGTTTTGGGTGATGGAAAATGTTATTGCCCTTGTAAAAAATGTAGGGGCTATAATAGTAGGAGAGTTTTAATAAAAACAGCTAGAAAGCGTTGTAGAGATTATGGACACCTTGAAGGAGGGCATGAATATCATCCCTTGGTAAGTTATTCATTATATGTATTTATATTGCATATTGTTTTTGTAAACATTTATATGTTAAATGTAAAACAATAATAATGTAGGTTTAGTGGTTAGCGGGTTTAAGGTTTAGGGGTTAGGGGATAAGATTTTTGTGGTTTAAGGGTTAATAAGGCCATATTAGGGCTCAATGGTTTAGGTGTTAGGGGTTTATAGGTTAGGGTTTAAGGTAGGTTTAGAGGGGGTTTGGGGCCTAGGGGATTTAGAGGCTAATTGGGTTTTAGGGAGTATGGGTTAGGGGTTTAGGGTTAGGGATTAAGGGGTTAGGCCAGGTTAGGGCTAGGGTTAAGGTGTTAAGGATTACGGGGATAGTCTAAGGGGTTAGGGGTTAATGGTTTATAGGTTATGGGTGGGTTAAGGGTTAGGGATTATAGGGATATATAATATATGATCTCAACCCCTTATATCTCACGACCACATGTTCTTCAAATTTAGGATAGGGTTTAGTGGTTAAGGGGTTTAAGGTTTAGGGGTACGTGGGTGTAATACGTTAGGGGTTAATATTTTACTGGTTTAAGGGTTAATAATTAGGCTAGATTAGGGATCAGTGGTTTATGGGTTAGGGGTTAGTAGCTTAGGTTTTAAGGTAGGTTTAGGGGGTTTAGGTCCTATTAGGGGTTATGGGTTTAGGTTTAGGGATTAATAGGTTAGGTTGGTTTAGGGGTTAATAGTGTAGGGTGTTAGGGGGTAAGGGTTTGAAGAGCTTAGGGGGAATGGGGTTAAGGTGTTAAGGATTATGGGGATAGGGTATAAGGGGTTAGGTTTTAGGGGTTAAAGGGTTAAGGGTTAATGGTTTAGAGGTTAGAGGTGGGTTAAGGGTTATGGATCAAAGGTTAAGGGGTTAGGGGTTAATAGGTTAGGGTTCAATCTTGTAGTTTTAGGGGGTTTAGGGCCTAGGGTATTTATATATTAATGGGGTTTTAGGGAGTATGGGTTAGGGATTTAGGGTTAGGAATAATATGACATATAAATGAATGAAACGAAATAAGAATAGGTTGTTTTTGTTGGTTGTGACTATATATAATCTCACAAAGTGTCTCTCTTTCTACATGTCAAGAAAAGTAACATTTTTCCTATATTTTTTCAACATATTAATAAACATCTTGATAAATTGCACAAGCTTCATCATTATTTTGTTGTCTTTGTTTCTCTCTCTCACCTAAGTTGTCTTTTTGTTTGTCTTTGTTGACTGTGTTTTCCTATATTATATTTGTAAACATTTGTATCGTTTTAATATTTGTTATATACACTAATATTACTTGTTTGTTTGTAATTATAAAGAAATGACGTCCTAGGGAACGCGATATGGAGGAAGACGTGGATGTACAAGCACATGTTCAGGAACATGGAGCGAATATTAAAGATAAATTTAATGATCATATGGAAGAAGATGATGATGCTAATAACACAATTGAAGAAAATGGGGAAAATATATTGATCCAAGAGACATTTAATAATGCAGGAATGGATGATGATGATGACCTTCTTGATGGCGTTTTTTATATACTTGTACTTGAGAACGCAAGACAACCTATTTATGAAGGATAAAAAACAAGTCTTCTCATTTATATATTGTTGTTGGTGAACTTAAAGGTTATGAATGGTTTGTCAAACACTTGTGTGACACAACTCCTAAGGTATATTGTAATATATTTTGTCACATTTAGTACAACATGATAAAGGTTTTATTTTTTCCTCTATTTTTTGTCAATTGATCACCTATAAAATTTAGATGCAATATGTAAGATTAATATTGTTCACATTAACCAATACTGATTTTTTATGTTGTAGATTGTTAGGTGAATTTCTATTACCACCATCAAATGTTTTACCTTGCACATACCGAGATTTACATGCCATTATGAAATATATCGAAATGGAGTATCAATCTATTCATGCATGTCCTGATGATCATATCCTATATTATGGAGAACATGTGTTGAAAGAAGAATGCCTGAAATATCAAATTAGTATATATCAAACCGATAAACTAACAAAAAAGGTGTCTCGCAAGGTTCTTCATAATATTCCCATAATTCCATATTTGCGGCGATTGTTCAAGTGAAAAAGCATAGCACAATTTATGGATTACCATGCAAAGAACAGAAGTAAAGATGGTGTTCTTTGAATGCATGTAGATGGATCTTCATTTAAGAAGATAGAGGAAATGTGGCCACATTTTAAAGTCTAACCTCGTAATCTTAGCCTTTCATTGGCAGCTAACAATGTCAATCCATTTGGAGATCTCATATCTACTTACTCGGTGTGACTTGTTTTTGTTATCAACAATAACATTTCTCCATGGATGTCAATAAAGAGGGAGCACATAAATTTGGCAATGATTATTCCAGGTATTTGTTTAGAATAATTGTTTTTAACAAGGTAACATCTCATTTGTCTTGTTTGTTTCATAATTTTGTCTTATATTTTTTTGTTTACTCATATATGTTCAATTATGTCTTATAATTATGTTTGATATTTTTTTATTTACTCATATATGTAGTAATTATGTACAATGTGTTCAATCAATTAGGTAAGTACCAAGTCAAAGATATGAATGTATATATTGAGCCTCTTATCGACGAGTTACTATAGTTATGGAAGGGCATCACTATGTATGATATCTCTAGACCAGAAAATGCGCAAAGGGAATTTCAATTCCATGCAATGCTTGTATGGACAATTCACGATGCCCCAGGGCTAATACATTTTTGTGGTATGTTATAATGTTACATTTCACTCTAATAATGTACTTTAATTTTATGAAGTTCATATCATGCATGTTTTTTAAATAATCCCTTTGTTAAACATACTTCAAATAATTGATATAAAAGTTAATCTATCTCTTGCAGGTCTTCAAACAAAGGGTAAATTTGCATGTCCAGTTTGTGGTCCCAAGGTGAAATCTTGTCATTCAATAATTTTAGGAAAGGAGGTGTTTGATGAGTATAGGCACTTCCTCTCTAAGAACCATAGGTATCGGAGTACCAAAAAACATATTTTCAATGGCAAAGAAGAGACTAGATTAAAACCATGGAGAATGGCACACCATCTATGGTAGTTGTGATATAATAGATATCATCAAGGTATGGATCAAATCGTCTATGTATCATACATGAAATTTTGGAATATTTTATATTTATATTGCATGTTGTTTGTTGTGCTAATTGACATGTATTGTTGTAATATATGTAATTATGCTTCACCTTGAAGGTCATTATGAAGGCATTAATAATGGGGCGCTTCCACGAGGAATGATAAGTTATCCCATACAACTTAGTAGGATCCCCTACTATGAGCACCTATAAATTTTTCATTTTTTTGATACAATGCACATCAGGAATAATGTAATAGAAACCTTATGGTGAATCTTAGATGGAAGGAGTGACAAAGAAAAATTTATCAAGATTTGTAATGACATTGAAGCGAATCATGCAATGAAAATTGGGATTCATTCAAATAGCAAAGGAGAACAAAATATAAGCTCCCTTCAATGGTTATTGACAAAGCAACAAAGCAAGGATGTAAAAGAGGTTATTCAAAAAATTAAATTTCTGAGTGGATTTTCTTCAAACATACAGAATATCCTAACAAAGAAAGTTGACTTAGGTGGGGTAAAAACTCATGATTGGCATACCTTGATTAAGGTAATTATTTTGGTGTATATATTTGTATATATATTGTTGAAACATCTTGTTAGTGTTTTTTTTCTACTAATTTGGAATAAATAATGATTCATTTTTTTTGTTACAGTATGTTATACCTCTATCTCTCCTAGACAACTTTGACAACAATGTCAAACAAGTTATATATGATATTGGAAAATACATTATGTAAGTGGTGATTTATATGCAAAGTGTAATTTTTTCAATTCGTTGTACAAATTATATTTGACTGCATGTGTTTTACTTTTCATGTAGTACTATATACTTTTTTGTTGAAACCTATGATTTTCTTACATCATTTGTAGATGGTTTTCATCTAAAGAAATCGATAATGAAGATATAAAGTATTGGAGGAGACAAATTCCTAGTCTAATGTGTGAAATGCAAAAGTATCTAGACCTCTGATAAAACACTATCTCGTACACCAAGTTGAGGAGATTGAAAAGTGTGGACCTGTACACACAAGGTCAATGTGGATGGTTGAGAGGCACTTGAAATCATTGAAGGCTTTGGTTAGAGAAAGAGCATGTCTTGAGGGTTCTATGGTAGAGGGATATATGGTATATAAAACCATGGTTTATATGACTCAATATATTCCTAAAATAGTTGCAAGTATTAATGTGGATCGCGTATGGGATTTCAACTCAAATATCAACAAATTTGAAGGGGAGAACCTATTAGGGAAAGGTATAATGATGAAAGTGACATGTAATTAGATGGTGGAGATTTATGATACATTTGACTTTTTATTTTATATATATATCGTACTTATTTAATTTTTAGTCTTCATGCATAACCCATTATTATGACAGTATACCATGGTAACTGATTATATCTGAATTGTTTTATTTTAATACAGTTGGTTGAGAGTGGGATGCAATACATTTATACATTGAAAACAATCTTGATTGGATGAAAGTATGGATTGAACGATGTATACAATTTAATAATGGTAGGTCATCATGGTATGGTGTGGCTACATTGGTTAAAGAAGTTGAACGTAAAGGAGATACCAATCTTACACAAAGGGAAATTGATTTAGCATATGGTTTAAAATATAAATAGACAAGCATATTCACCCATACTGTTTAGTTTTTTTTAATATTATATTGATGTATATGGTGCGATTTTTTTCTTATTTTTCATAATTTCCAAGTATAAATATGTTTATCAATTAACAAAGAATTTTTTACATGTCTGACATATTTCAATTGAAACACCACAAGGCTATGTGGTGCAATGGCTGCAAATTTCGCATCAAAAATTTGGATGAAAAGATGAAAACTTATGATAGTGGGATAACTACAATATTTTAGGTTACTAATGTTTCCTCTAGAAGTGACAGACATCTAGAAGTATCTAAAAATCAGTATTATGGGTATTTGGATGATATAATTGAGTGTGACTTTAAATCCTTCAAATTAGTTTTGTTCGACGTCAAATGGTACAGGATACGAATGAATGAACGTAATCCTAATAGAACTATTATTCAACATGCTAACGGATTTACCATGCTTAATACAAGGAATGTTAAGCCGAGATTAGAGCCCTATGTTCTTCCATGCCAATGTGAACATGTATTTTACTCATAGGTTCCAAGTAGAGGCGGTTGGTCATATGTTGTTAGATATGATCCAAGAGAAAGGTTGGTAAAGTATAATGGAAGAAGATGATTTAGAGGTGTGGTTAGTTCATGTGTCAAACGAAGATGAAGAAGAAGTTCAAGGAGATGTTCGATACAATGTTCTAGATAAATATGATATCAACAAATATGTGTTAGATGAAGAACTTGAAGAATTTGAACCAAATGTACGAGAAAATGATCTCGATGATGATATAGACCATGATATGAATATTGGAAATTACAACATTGACGATGATGTAGATATGTCCAATCTTTCAACATCAATTCTGAACCGGATGATACAGATGTTGAGTTGGATGAAGAAGAAGATAAATGATATCGAAATGTTGAAATGTACGAGGTATGTATTTATATGTTTTTAGTTGATTTGTTCTCTTTCATTTACCTTAAATCTTTCTTTTCTTAATTTCTATGTTGATTCTTACTATGTTTCTTTCAAATATTTTATAGTAAATAAATTGGGTATTGGGGAATTGAGAGCGATGTGAGCGAGGGGGGGGCATATGAGCTTCCACCTTCACGTGGTTGGCCTTGTTCAGGAGAGAATATATTATTCTTAAAAACAAGAGAAGATCATTCAAGTTTATACCATCATCTCCAATTTTAAATAATTTGGTCCGTCTAACAATTTTCAAGGTTGTCCATTGACCAATTAGTAGAAATTATGATTTTAATTTGACCCCGCATAAAGTGACCTTTGAATGGGGCCAACATTGAATTTTTTTCAGTGTGTTCTTATATGCATTGAAATTTGGCATGGTTATAGTAGATGCATGTGTTGATGGTGTGAGAGGGTTTCTAGACTCAAATACTACGCACACAAATAATTCTACAATCAAATTATAACATAAATGTGAAGGATATGAAATTATCAGTCATTTCATATTTTGTAACTTTGCACAAGTCAACTGAAATATTTAATTTCACCATTACTATAATGAAAGGAGTTTTAAACTTTTAGCAATATCTAAATATCTTGTTTGTTTTTCTACAGATGCAATTGGATGCAACTATTTAGGAGTCCCAAGACCAACAATTTCGGAGAGGTGACTCTGAGAATTGGAATGGACCACAACTTAGTAATTCTCAACCTTACCCTTTTCCCTTAAGTGTTATAGGGTCATCAAGGTTTATTGTTGGGGTACAAAGTAAAAGATTAATAATAATAGATAATATGAGCTATAACATAAAGGTGCTAGGAATCAAGAATACCAACTTTAGGTGTTAAGGGTTATATAGGTTATAGGACTTATGATTTATAGCGGATATCAATTATATGGGGTTAGAGGCTAAGTAAAATGGATATAAATATATGATTATATGGTTTAGAGATAGAATAATTAGTAGTAAAAGGGAAAAAGGGAGAGGAATGTCAAGCTTGTAAGGATTAGGGGTCATAAGAGTTAGAGGTTACACGCTTTAGGGGTTATGATGGTTAAGGGTTATAGTTACAGGTTTTAGTGGTCATGATTTATAAGGTTATAATAGTTAAGAGTTTTAGTGTATCAATTAGAGTGTGGAAGGATTAAAGAATATGATATGGTTATAGAAGTTTAGTGTTAGGGGTTATAGGGTTAGGTTACATGGATTATGCATTATGGGCGATAAAGGTAAGATATTATAGGGTTTAGGTATGATATGGGTTCTAACGTGTAAATGTAATTCTAATTATATGGAATATTGTTTATAATTTAAGGGTTAGAAGTTATAGGGTTTGTGGATTATAGGACATATGTCCTACACTAGTTAGGGAAGACACATTAGAGGTGAGATTATAGGGTTTATAAAGGTTACATGGACTAGTGGCTATAATTTTTTGTAATTATGAGTTATAAGGATTAGGTGTAAAAAGGGATATGGATATAAGGATTGATGGTTATAACAGTTAGGGTGATGTTATGGATTATTGGCAATATGGGTTTGATGTTATAGGAGTCATAGGAGTCATGGGTTTTTAGTTATTGATTAGGGGTTATATGGATTATAGGTTCATGGTTAGGGATAAGTTTGTATGAGTTAGTGATTAAAGGGGTTAAATGTTATATGGTTTATGATTTAATTGTTAGAATGATTAATTTTATAATAGTTGAAGATTAGTTGTGATATGAATTGTAGGATTTAATGGTAATAAGGTTATAAAAGGTGAGGGTTAGAGGTTAAGGGATAGAAATAATGGTTTAGGGTTTATATGTTATTTTTTTTGTTATGAGTATAATGGTTAGGAGATACATGAGTTATGGGTTAGGAAGCCGCTTGCAAGAGTTATTCTCTACTTAATATTTTTCAGGTTCGGAGTATCCTCATTCGCCTAATGTTGTCACCCAGACTGAATGAAGAGGCAATAACGCCAATGTTGTATTCTTCTTTATTATACAAGCATTGAGGAAAGGACTACATTGTAGCAAATACACAATACACACCGGAATACTCCAATCAAGTTCTATTCATTATTTAAAAAATATTTATCCAATCAAAGGAATGGTTGGAGTGGTTGTACCCATTCCAACTAATCATTCATTGTGTTCTCTTTATAGCATGTTTTATTGCATTTTATCTATATTTATTTCCAAAGAAGATGTTAAATTTTTAGACAAGATACGTGTAACATATAAATTCAAGTGTGAGCGAGGGAAGGTACGAGGAGAAAGTCAAATATATTTTGTAATTGGCATCAAAGACCACATTTTTCATATTATAATTAATGATTCCATTCACATTACACTCATAACTCATGAGTGTCAATACCACAAAGGAACGTAAAATTTATTATATATATAAATTTGGCAACACAAACTAGAAATTTTCATATTATAATGACTCCATCCGCATTACACTCATAAATCATGAGTGCCAATACCACAAACACAACAAAGAAAGGTAAATTTTGTTTTATGTATAAATTTGGTAACACAAACTAGTAATTCATTGCTAAAGTACATGTTTGATTGATATATGTGTACCAAAAAATGCAATTGCATTGCTAAAGTAGACGTTTGACCAATATATGTACCAAAAAATGATTTTGGGATTGATAGATAAGTCCTAGATAAAGTCAATGAAAGAATTATTATAAAGAAGGGCCAATCTATAAACAAGAAACCCTTACGATTCTAGTCAATTGGTGTCAAAGCAAGAAATAACTTCGGTGTCTTTATAACTTTAAGTTTTTCCTAACCAATTCCATGAAAATGTTGGCTAATCAACTAGCAGCACTTGGGGTTATCCAACTAGCAGCACTTGGGGTTATCACATTTGAAGAAGATTAAGCCATAATATAACGTGCAACCATCTAGATTCTTATGAGACTCTATTAATGTCACTAGGAAACATGAAGCTATATTTGATGGACTTTACTAGACTACTTCATGAGGAGACTCTATGAATATCAATCAAAGATTAGATAGAAAGTCCTACTTTATTCTTGAGAGAACATTTTTTTCATTGAAGTTGTTAGCGTCATTGGAGGTGTTAGAGAATAATCAATCGAGAGACTCAAAGAATAATATTATCCAAAATATGAAGTTCTAGAGTTGTGGCAAGAAGGGCCAATTTAGGAACCACCATAAAGAGCCATTAATGGTGCCCAAGAAGAATTCCAACACCCAAGAGTCAATTCTATAGATGAATAGTGCATTCAATCATAAGATCATTTTAAATATGTAATTCAAAATGTACACATAAAATTTATGATGAGGACGGTAAGATATTTACTAACCTTGCATATGAAGAGTTTGTAGTGTTATTTCCAATAAGCATTAATTAAACATGCAAAAATTGGGTTGATTTCCCATTGTATTTATATAACTCTCATAGGATAATTAAGCATATACACATATTATCACCACTTATTAACACCTCTCTCTCTCTCACTCTCTCATGTGTGTGTGTGTCATATATGTGGAAAATAAGATGTGTAACAAGTTTCAGAAATTTGTGGAAAATTAAACATGCAGAAATTTGTGCCATTATTCTTTAATAAAAAGAGCAAGGTGTCAATTCTTTCACTAGAATATATAGTGGTGATTTGGAAAATATTTTTTGAATTTTGAAGATGGATTGTAATATATATCACTATTTTGAACTCGGGACTTTTATAGGTTTGTCTTATCTCGTTCTCCTTTATAACCTTCAAAGTTGTCTTGCATGCCTCATTTTGAATTTATGAACCTTATCTTCATCTAATCTTTAATCAAGGGCTTGAGAGTAAGATTCTTAAAATTTTTCATAAAAGTTAGATGGGAATGTTCTCCTTTAAGAAGTTTTGAAGTCTATTTTTTTTTGTTTCCAACATGGTTTGTTTCCTTGTCTAATTTGTAGTATTGAAATGTATTGAGAGTTATGCACTTGGAAAATTACCGATGATTAAATGTGGATGAACAGTGTAAGCTTGAAATCTATGTAAGTTTGATATCTAATATCTCTACTTCTTGTGGTTTTATTGATATTGCTTTCAAAATAATGACTTTATGCACATTTTGATTTATGGAAATAAGTTTCTCTTGAATGAAAATGCCCCTTTTGATAGTTGACTTAGAGATATGTAGAGAAATATTAACTGGAAATGTGTTATTTTCTCTTGTTGTTATGTTCAGAATTGTTGTAGATGATGCAATATGCTAGTTAATGTAGATTGTTGTTTTCATT
>ML781018.1:155635-172536 GCA_009831015.1 Picea engelmannii | reverse complement strand
TGTTTTGTTTTTATTCTTGCATATTTTGACTTTAATTATTTGATTTGTTTACATTTTATGTTTATAGTGTTCCACCAACACTAACAATTGTTTATGGTGATAGTATAGCCAACTCTAACACTAAATAGATTCATTTTGCTCACCCATGTGGAAAAACAAGATAAACAGAATGGAAACTCTACTATGGTTATAAATCAAATTTCTCCCATTGTAGGCTTCAAGAACCCATTTTCTCATCGCTCTGGTTTTGCAAGTCACTGAACCAGCCTCCCTAAGCATCCAACCCAAGTGTTTTGACCTTCACTACTTCATAATCCATCCATATTTTTTTCACGTCTATGGAAACAGACTTTGTGTGGCTTTCAAAAGAACCATCGTGCAGAGTTGTGAAATCTGCACCTGTATGGTTTTTGCACATCCATGCATCTACCACCTCGATGACCCACATAGACCTTCTTTCCTCCTGGGATAAGGGTGGTGTTCACCCTCCCCTACCAAGTGGGGTTTATAAAATATTTTATAGCACTTTGTAAAGTTGATAAATCCTACATTGAGTCCCTTATTGCATAGTAAATTAGCTAAAATACTAGGAAAGATAAAAAAAAATCCACCATCTCTTTTATCTTTCCATGTGGATGGCAAGTTGAAGCATATGAATTCTTAGATATATTTTTTCATTCATCACTTTATTTGTTGAGACTAGGCCCCTTCTTTTTTACCCCAAAGTATGTTCTTCACCACACACTCCCTTAAGTGATCTTAGTGAAATAAAATGGGGTTTATAGGACTTATCCATCTCCCTTGCAAAACGAACATAGGAATTAAATTAAAATGACAAGTAAGCACCCCAAATGTGAAAATATTTCCTCTTTTTTTTCCAAATTTTTTTACAAATCAAACAAATAACTAGGTGGGGCCAAAGCACTTGTGAACCTCATTATTTATTGAAAAATACAAACACTGGGGAGCTAAATATTTGAAAGGAACCAATTTTCCACATCATTATACAACCTACATCAGCTTCATTTTTTGCAAATAAAACTTGGGAAGTTAAGGATTTGAAAGGACCACAAATTGTCCACGTCTTTTACTACCTAGGACTAGTTTTCCAATTACGCAAGAATTGCAAAAACATTTAGTGGTTAATTAAAAGAAGAGTAACAAACCCCATTACGTTCACATGTTGAAAATTCAATCATAACAACATTTTTTTGCACACTTTTTACCCTTGCACACAAGCACATTCACACACACACTAAGGCATATAATTCTCACTTTCTTCAAAGCATGCTCTCCTCCTTGCACCCACAAGCAATCTAGGAGGATAAGAAAGACGTAAGTGTTCCCAAATAGACTTCAAGCACACCCTTAAGCAGTGGGATTGGTCCATGACCCCAATCCCCCAAAAAAATTAAAACATGACCCTAAGAACTCACTAAAATCCTCCTCGAGAGGTCACAAAACAAATTTTAGTTTAAGTTAGGATTTCAGGGATAGATATCCAAAAAAAAAACATTATCATGTTTCATCAAAAACTTAGTGGTTGATTATTTAGGGAACTTAAAATCCTTCTAATCAAGTGTTCCTACACCATAAGGCAGGGGAATACCCATGAAGGGGTGATTCCAAGGTTTGATTTTTCAGCATGAGCCTTCTTGAGCCACCCAGCTCTTCTGAGGTTTTCCGGAATGTGACTACTTGTTGAGGCCGAGAGTCCCCTAAAACACTTGAAGGAGGTAACCCAATGGCCAAAAACTAGGATGTTCTTCATAGGCGGCAATTACATGTTGCAACTGCACCTAGGTCATATTTTGAACAACTATTGGGAAATATCACCAACTCTTTCGGGATATGCACCCTTTACTCCTCATTATAACTGATCTTTTATACTTTCACTAGTTTTTGTTCCAGTGATTTCATGCCCCATTCTTAAAAGTTATTGGAAGGCCTAGTGACATTGAGTGAAAGGAAAATAGGTGTTTCAATACATGTGTTTTTTTATTCATTCCCCCACGTAGATAATACCCAAACCTACCCAAAAAAAAAATTACTCTATAGTTGATTAATGTGTGTTGTATCAATTTACCACTAACCATATGTAGTTTTTTGTTCTTTGTTAAGTTAGGCCAAATCCGTTTTCTGAAAATCACCTATTCACAATAATTTCACTTCACAAGATCACACACATTTTTTCTGGTGGTGAATCATAGGGTACCCACAACCTTCCTAGCTTTCTAGATCCTTGTTAGGCCTCCCACCAGTGTTGAGAGGTATTCCTATTTTTTATCGCCTCGTTGGTTCAACCTCCCGGTTCCACCTTGCTCGACTTAACTACTCCCAACAACTCATCTAATATCCCTTCCTCCTCAGGAACCAACTCTCAAACACCACACACAATGGAAGGACCACATAACCTACCATATTTGGCTTCGCTAAATCTTCAAGACTTGATGAAACTCACCAATCACGCAATTTTACAAAATCCTACATGGCCAATGATGCCCACCAAACTTCCATATGATACCCCTAAGTTTAACAAGAAACTAGGTGAAGAACCAGTTAATCATGTCACAACATTTCACCTATGGTGCTTGTCCTACAACATCACTGATGATTCCATCATCCTACAACTATTTTAAAGAACCTTAACTAGTCAATCTGCAAAATGGAACTAGTACATATGGGAGGAAAATCAAACGGTATGTCGTACTGTCAGAATTTTTTTGTAAGTTTACTATTTTTTTTAAATGTGCGATATTAATCGGATATCTGACAAGCATGGACTTGGATATCTGACAAGTATTTAGTTTGACCAAGTCAATGATCTATTCATCGGGCATCTGACGTTTGACCATGTCAATAAATTTGGTGTCGGATATCTAACAGTTTACGAAGTCAATGTTTTTTCCCTTTAGACAATGTCTCTTTGGTTAAAAATATAAAGAAGTTTGAAATATTAGAGACATTCGACATTTTTTCTACAGTATCGATGGTTTGCATAGGTTATAGGGGATATTTTTTGGTCAAAATACATTATTTTTTTTATTTTTTTAATTGCATTACAATTAGTTAAACTACGGAGGTTGATTTTTGAAGACAATCATCACTAAAACTTTGGTAAGGAAAAATGTCAAATAACATTCCTCCAGGAGGAGTACAACGAAATGTGAGGTCTGCATTGGAGGTTTTGGGTGATGGAAAATGTTATTGCCCTTGTAAAAAATGTAGGGGCTATAATAGTAGGAGAGTTTTAATAAAAACAGCTAGAAAGCGTTGTAGAGATTATGGACACCTTGAAGGAGGGCATGAATATCATCCCTTGGTAAGTTATTCATTATATGTATTTATATTGCATATTGTTTTTGTAAACATTTATATGTTAAATGTAAAACAATAATAATGTAGGTTTAGTGGTTAGCGGGTTTAAGGTTTAGGGGTTAGGGGATAAGATTTTTGTGGTTTAAGGGTTAATAAGGCCATATTAGGGCTCAATGGTTTAGGTGTTAGGGGTTTATAGGTTAGGGTTTAAGGTAGGTTTAGAGGGGGTTTGGGGCCTAGGGGATTTAGAGGCTAATTGGGTTTTAGGGAGTATGGGTTAGGGGTTTAGGGTTAGGGATTAAGGGGTTAGGCCAGGTTAGGGCTAGGGTTAAGGTGTTAAGGATTACGGGGATAGTCTAAGGGGTTAGGGGTTAATGGTTTATAGGTTATGGGTGGGTTAAGGGTTAGGGATTATAGGGATATATAATATATGATCTCAACCCCTTATATCTCACGACCACATGTTCTTCAAATTTAGGATAGGGTTTAGTGGTTAAGGGGTTTAAGGTTTAGGGGTACGTGGGTGTAATACGTTAGGGGTTAATATTTTACTGGTTTAAGGGTTAATAATTAGGCTAGATTAGGGATCAGTGGTTTATGGGTTAGGGGTTAGTAGCTTAGGTTTTAAGGTAGGTTTAGGGGGTTTAGGTCCTATTAGGGGTTATGGGTTTAGGTTTAGGGATTAATAGGTTAGGTTGGTTTAGGGGTTAATAGTGTAGGGTGTTAGGGGGTAAGGGTTTGAAGAGCTTAGGGGGAATGGGGTTAAGGTGTTAAGGATTATGGGGATAGGGTATAAGGGGTTAGGTTTTAGGGGTTAAAGGGTTAAGGGTTAATGGTTTAGAGGTTAGAGGTGGGTTAAGGGTTATGGATCAAAGGTTAAGGGGTTAGGGGTTAATAGGTTAGGGTTCAATCTTGTAGTTTTAGGGGGTTTAGGGCCTAGGGTATTTATATATTAATGGGGTTTTAGGGAGTATGGGTTAGGGATTTAGGGTTAGGAATAATATGACATATAAATGAATGAAACGAAATAAGAATAGGTTGTTTTTGTTGGTTGTGACTATATATAATCTCACAAAGTGTCTCTCTTTCTACATGTCAAGAAAAGTAACATTTTTCCTATATTTTTTCAACATATTAATAAACATCTTGATAAATTGCACAAGCTTCATCATTATTTTGTTGTCTTTGTTTCTCTCTCTCACCTAAGTTGTCTTTTTGTTTGTCTTTGTTGACTGTGTTTTCCTATATTATATTTGTAAACATTTGTATCGTTTTAATATTTGTTATATACACTAATATTACTTGTTTGTTTGTAATTATAAAGAAATGACGTCCTAGGGAACGCGATATGGAGGAAGACGTGGATGTACAAGCACATGTTCAGGAACATGGAGCGAATATTAAAGATAAATTTAATGATCATATGGAAGAAGATGATGATGCTAATAACACAATTGAAGAAAATGGGGAAAATATATTGATCCAAGAGACATTTAATAATGCAGGAATGGATGATGATGATGACCTTCTTGATGGCGTTTTTTATATACTTGTACTTGAGAACGCAAGACAACCTATTTATGAAGGATAAAAAACAAGTCTTCTCATTTATATATTGTTGTTGGTGAACTTAAAGGTTATGAATGGTTTGTCAAACACTTGTGTGACACAACTCCTAAGGTATATTGTAATATATTTTGTCACATTTAGTACAACATGATAAAGGTTTTATTTTTTCCTCTATTTTTTGTCAATTGATCACCTATAAAATTTAGATGCAATATGTAAGATTAATATTGTTCACATTAACCAATACTGATTTTTTATGTTGTAGATTGTTAGGTGAATTTCTATTACCACCATCAAATGTTTTACCTTGCACATACCGAGATTTACATGCCATTATGAAATATATCGAAATGGAGTATCAATCTATTCATGCATGTCCTGATGATCATATCCTATATTATGGAGAACATGTGTTGAAAGAAGAATGCCTGAAATATCAAATTAGTATATATCAAACCGATAAACTAACAAAAAAGGTGTCTCGCAAGGTTCTTCATAATATTCCCATAATTCCATATTTGCGGCGATTGTTCAAGTGAAAAAGCATAGCACAATTTATGGATTACCATGCAAAGAACAGAAGTAAAGATGGTGTTCTTTGAATGCATGTAGATGGATCTTCATTTAAGAAGATAGAGGAAATGTGGCCACATTTTAAAGTCTAACCTCGTAATCTTAGCCTTTCATTGGCAGCTAACAATGTCAATCCATTTGGAGATCTCATATCTACTTACTCGGTGTGACTTGTTTTTGTTATCAACAATAACATTTCTCCATGGATGTCAATAAAGAGGGAGCACATAAATTTGGCAATGATTATTCCAGGTATTTGTTTAGAATAATTGTTTTTAACAAGGTAACATCTCATTTGTCTTGTTTGTTTCATAATTTTGTCTTATATTTTTTTGTTTACTCATATATGTTCAATTATGTCTTATAATTATGTTTGATATTTTTTTATTTACTCATATATGTAGTAATTATGTACAATGTGTTCAATCAATTAGGTAAGTACCAAGTCAAAGATATGAATGTATATATTGAGCCTCTTATCGACGAGTTACTATAGTTATGGAAGGGCATCACTATGTATGATATCTCTAGACCAGAAAATGCGCAAAGGGAATTTCAATTCCATGCAATGCTTGTATGGACAATTCACGATGCCCCAGGGCTAATACATTTTTGTGGTATGTTATAATGTTACATTTCACTCTAATAATGTACTTTAATTTTATGAAGTTCATATCATGCATGTTTTTTAAATAATCCCTTTGTTAAACATACTTCAAATAATTGATATAAAAGTTAATCTATCTCTTGCAGGTCTTCAAACAAAGGGTAAATTTGCATGTCCAGTTTGTGGTCCCAAGGTGAAATCTTGTCATTCAATAATTTTAGGAAAGGAGGTGTTTGATGAGTATAGGCACTTCCTCTCTAAGAACCATAGGTATCGGAGTACCAAAAAACATATTTTCAATGGCAAAGAAGAGACTAGATTAAAACCATGGAGAATGGCACACCATCTATGGTAGTTGTGATATAATAGATATCATCAAGGTATGGATCAAATCGTCTATGTATCATACATGAAATTTTGGAATATTTTATATTTATATTGCATGTTGTTTGTTGTGCTAATTGACATGTATTGTTGTAATATATGTAATTATGCTTCACCTTGAAGGTCATTATGAAGGCATTAATAATGGGGCGCTTCCACGAGGAATGATAAGTTATCCCATACAACTTAGTAGGATCCCCTACTATGAGCACCTATAAATTTTTCATTTTTTTGATACAATGCACATCAGGAATAATGTAATAGAAACCTTATGGTGAATCTTAGATGGAAGGAGTGACAAAGAAAAATTTATCAAGATTTGTAATGACATTGAAGCGAATCATGCAATGAAAATTGGGATTCATTCAAATAGCAAAGGAGAACAAAATATAAGCTCCCTTCAATGGTTATTGACAAAGCAACAAAGCAAGGATGTAAAAGAGGTTATTCAAAAAATTAAATTTCTGAGTGGATTTTCTTCAAACATACAGAATATCCTAACAAAGAAAGTTGACTTAGGTGGGGTAAAAACTCATGATTGGCATACCTTGATTAAGGTAATTATTTTGGTGTATATATTTGTA
This sequence comes from Picea engelmannii, assembly GCA_009831015.1. Classification (NCBI taxonomy): domain Eukaryota; kingdom Viridiplantae; phylum Streptophyta; class Pinopsida; order Pinales; family Pinaceae; genus Picea; species Picea engelmannii. Next base: position 165,501 of record ML781018.1, on the reverse strand, counting down.
TATATATTGTTGAAACATCTTGTTAGTGTTTTTTTTCTACTAATTTGGAATAAATAATGATTCATTTTTTTTGTTACAGTATGTTATACCTCTATCTCTCCTAGACAACTTTGACAACAATGTCAAACAAGTTATATATGATATTGGAAAATACATTATGTAAGTGGTGATTTATATGCAAAGTGTAATTTTTTCAATTCGTTGTACAAATTATATTTGACTGCATGTGTTTTACTTTTCATGTAGTACTATATACTTTTTTGTTGAAACCTATGATTTTCTTACATCATTTGTAGATGGTTTTCATCTAAAGAAATCGATAATGAAGATATAAAGTATTGGAGGAGACAAATTCCTAGTCTAATGTGTGAAATGCAAAAGTATCTAGACCTCTGATAAAACACTATCTCGTACACCAAGTTGAGGAGATTGAAAAGTGTGGACCTGTACACACAAGGTCAATGTGGATGGTTGAGAGGCACTTGAAATCATTGAAGGCTTTGGTTAGAGAAAGAGCATGTCTTGAGGGTTCTATGGTAGAGGGATATATGGTATATAAAACCATGGTTTATATGACTCAATATATTCCTAAAATAGTTGCAAGTATTAATGTGGATCGCGTATGGGATTTCAACTCAAATATCAACAAATTTGAAGGGGAGAACCTATTAGGGAAAGGTATAATGATGAAAGTGACATGTAATTAGATGGTGGAGATTTATGATACATTTGACTTTTTATTTTATATATATATCGTACTTATTTAATTTTTAGTCTTCATGCATAACCCATTATTATGACAGTATACCATGGTAACTGATTATATCTGAATTGTTTTATTTTAATACAGTTGGTTGAGAGTGGGATGCAATACATTTATACATTGAAAACAATCTTGATTGGATGAAAGTATGGATTGAACGATGTATACAATTTAATAATGGTAGGTCATCATGGTATGGTGTGGCTACATTGGTTAAAGAAGTTGAACGTAAAGGAGATACCAATCTTACACAAAGGGAAATTGATTTAGCATATGGTTTAAAATATAAATAGACAAGCATATTCACCCATACTGTTTAGTTTTTTTTAATATTATATTGATGTATATGGTGCGATTTTTTTCTTATTTTTCATAATTTCCAAGTATAAATATGTTTATCAATTAACAAAGAATTTTTTACATGTCTGACATATTTCAATTGAAACACCACAAGGCTATGTGGTGCAATGGCTGCAAATTTCGCATCAAAAATTTGGATGAAAAGATGAAAACTTATGATAGTGGGATAACTACAATATTTTAGGTTACTAATGTTTCCTCTAGAAGTGACAGACATCTAGAAGTATCTAAAAATCAGTATTATGGGTATTTGGATGATATAATTGAGTGTGACTTTAAATCCTTCAAATTAGTTTTGTTCGACGTCAAATGGTACAGGATACGAATGAATGAACGTAATCCTAATAGAACTATTATTCAACATGCTAACGGATTTACCATGCTTAATACAAGGAATGTTAAGCCGAGATTAGAGCCCTATGTTCTTCCATGCCAATGTGAACATGTATTTTACTCATAGGTTCCAAGTAGAGGCGGTTGGTCATATGTTGTTAGATATGATCCAAGAGAAAGGTTGGTAAAGTATAATGGAAGAAGATGATTTAGAGGTGTGGTTAGTTCATGTGTCAAACGAAGATGAAGAAGAAGTTCAAGGAGATGTTCGATACAATGTTCTAGATAAATATGATATCAACAAATATGTGTTAGATGAAGAACTTGAAGAATTTGAACCAAATGTACGAGAAAATGATCTCGATGATGATATAGACCATGATATGAATATTGGAAATTACAACATTGACGATGATGTAGATATGTCCAATCTTTCAACATCAATTCTGAACCGGATGATACAGATGTTGAGTTGGATGAAGAAGAAGATAAATGATATCGAAATGTTGAAATGTACGAGGTATGTATTTATATGTTTTTAGTTGATTTGTTCTCTTTCATTTACCTTAAATCTTTCTTTTCTTAATTTCTATGTTGATTCTTACTATGTTTCTTTCAAATATTTTATAGTAAATAAATTGGGTATTGGGGAATTGAGAGCGATGTGAGCGAGGGGGGGGCATATGAGCTTCCACCTTCACGTGGTTGGCCTTGTTCAGGAGAGAATATATTATTCTTAAAAACAAGAGAAGATCATTCAAGTTTATACCATCATCTCCAATTTTAAATAATTTGGTCCGTCTAACAATTTTCAAGGTTGTCCATTGACCAATTAGTAGAAATTATGATTTTAATTTGACCCCGCATAAAGTGACCTTTGAATGGGGCCAACATTGAATTTTTTTCAGTGTGTTCTTATATGCATTGAAATTTGGCATGGTTATAGTAGATGCATGTGTTGATGGTGTGAGAGGGTTTCTAGACTCAAATACTACGCACACAAATAATTCTACAATCAAATTATAACATAAATGTGAAGGATATGAAATTATCAGTCATTTCATATTTTGTAACTTTGCACAAGTCAACTGAAATATTTAATTTCACCATTACTATAATGAAAGGAGTTTTAAACTTTTAGCAATATCTAAATATCTTGTTTGTTTTTCTACAGATGCAATTGGATGCAACTATTTAGGAGTCCCAAGACCAACAATTTCGGAGAGGTGACTCTGAGAATTGGAATGGACCACAACTTAGTAATTCTCAACCTTACCCTTTTCCCTTAAGTGTTATAGGGTCATCAAGGTTTATTGTTGGGGTACAAAGTAAAAGATTAATAATAATAGATAATATGAGCTATAACATAAAGGTGCTAGGAATCAAGAATACCAACTTTAGGTGTTAAGGGTTATATAGGTTATAGGACTTATGATTTATAGCGGATATCAATTATATGGGGTTAGAGGCTAAGTAAAATGGATATAAATATATGATTATATGGTTTAGAGATAGAATAATTAGTAGTAAAAGGGAAAAAGGGAGAGGAATGTCAAGCTTGTAAGGATTAGGGGTCATAAGAGTTAGAGGTTACACGCTTTAGGGGTTATGATGGTTAAGGGTTATAGTTACAGGTTTTAGTGGTCATGATTTATAAGGTTATAATAGTTAAGAGTTTTAGTGTATCAATTAGAGTGTGGAAGGATTAAAGAATATGATATGGTTATAGAAGTTTAGTGTTAGGGGTTATAGGGTTAGGTTACATGGATTATGCATTATGGGCGATAAAGGTAAGATATTATAGGGTTTAGGTATGATATGGGTTCTAACGTGTAAATGTAATTCTAATTATATGGAATATTGTTTATAATTTAAGGGTTAGAAGTTATAGGGTTTGTGGATTATAGGACATATGTCCTACACTAGTTAGGGAAGACACATTAGAGGTGAGATTATAGGGTTTATAAAGGTTACATGGACTAGTGGCTATAATTTTTTGTAATTATGAGTTATAAGGATTAGGTGTAAAAAGGGATATGGATATAAGGATTGATGGTTATAACAGTTAGGGTGATGTTATGGATTATTGGCAATATGGGTTTGATGTTATAGGAGTCATAGGAGTCATGGGTTTTTAGTTATTGATTAGGGGTTATATGGATTATAGGTTCATGGTTAGGGATAAGTTTGTATGAGTTAGTGATTAAAGGGGTTAAATGTTATATGGTTTATGATTTAATTGTTAGAATGATTAATTTTATAATAGTTGAAGATTAGTTGTGATATGAATTGTAGGATTTAATGGTAATAAGGTTATAAAAGGTGAGGGTTAGAGGTTAAGGGATAGAAATAATGGTTTAGGGTTTATATGTTATTTTTTTTGTTATGAGTATAATGGTTAGGAGATACATGAGTTATGGGTTAGGAAGCCGCTTGCAAGAGTTATTCTCTACTTAATATTTTTCAGGTTCGGAGTATCCTCATTCGCCTAATGTTGTCACCCAGACTGAATGAAGAGGCAATAACGCCAATGTTGTATTCTTCTTTATTATACAAGCATTGAGGAAAGGACTACATTGTAGCAAATACACAATACACACCGGAATACTCCAATCAAGTTCTATTCATTATTTAAAAAATATTTATCCAATCAAAGGAATGGTTGGAGTGGTTGTACCCATTCCAACTAATCATTCATTGTGTTCTCTTTATAGCATGTTTTATTGCATTTTATCTATATTTATTTCCAAAGAAGATGTTAAATTTTTAGACAAGATACGTGTAACATATAAATTCAAGTGTGAGCGAGGGAAGGTACGAGGAGAAAGTCAAATATATTTTGTAATTGGCATCAAAGACCACATTTTTCATATTATAATTAATGATTCCATTCACATTACACTCATAACTCATGAGTGTCAATACCACAAAGGAACGTAAAATTTATTATATATATAAATTTGGCAACACAAACTAGAAATTTTCATATTATAATGACTCCATCCGCATTACACTCATAAATCATGAGTGCCAATACCACAAACACAACAAAGAAAGGTAAATTTTGTTTTATGTATAAATTTGGTAACACAAACTAGTAATTCATTGCTAAAGTACATGTTTGATTGATATATGTGTACCAAAAAATGCAATTGCATTGCTAAAGTAGACGTTTGACCAATATATGTACCAAAAAATGATTTTGGGATTGATAGATAAGTCCTAGATAAAGTCAATGAAAGAATTATTATAAAGAAGGGCCAATCTATAAACAAGAAACCCTTACGATTCTAGTCAATTGGTGTCAAAGCAAGAAATAACTTCGGTGTCTTTATAACTTTAAGTTTTTCCTAACCAATTCCATGAAAATGTTGGCTAATCAACTAGCAGCACTTGGGGTTATCCAACTAGCAGCACTTGGGGTTATCACATTTGAAGAAGATTAAGCCATAATATAACGTGCAACCATCTAGATTCTTATGAGACTCTATTAATGTCACTAGGAAACATGAAGCTATATTTGATGGACTTTACTAGACTACTTCATGAGGAGACTCTATGAATATCAATCAAAGATTAGATAGAAAGTCCTACTTTATTCTTGAGAGAACATTTTTTTCATTGAAGTTGTTAGCGTCATTGGAGGTGTTAGAGAATAATCAATCGAGAGACTCAAAGAATAATATTATCCAAAATATGAAGTTCTAGAGTTGTGGCAAGAAGGGCCAATTTAGGAACCACCATAAAGAGCCATTAATGGTGCCCAAGAAGAATTCCAACACCCAAGAGTCAATTCTATAGATGAATAGTGCATTCAATCATAAGATCATTTTAAATATGTAATTCAAAATGTACACATAAAATTTATGATGAGGACGGTAAGATATTTACTAACCTTGCATATGAAGAGTTTGTAGTGTTATTTCCAATAAGCATTAATTAAACATGCAAAAATTGGGTTGATTTCCCATTGTATTTATATAACTCTCATAGGATAATTAAGCATATACACATATTATCACCACTTATTAACACCTCTCTCTCTCTCACTCTCTCATGTGTGTGTGTGTCATATATGTGGAAAATAAGATGTGTAACAAGTTTCAGAAATTTGTGGAAAATTAAACATGCAGAAATTTGTGCCATTATTCTTTAATAAAAAGAGCAAGGTGTCAATTCTTTCACTAGAATATATAGTGGTGATTTGGAAAATATTTTTTGAATTTTGAAGATGGATTGTAATATATATCACTATTTTGAACTCGGGACTTTTATAGGTTTGTCTTATCTCGTTCTCCTTTATAACCTTCAAAGTTGTCTTGCATGCCTCATTTTGAATTTATGAACCTTATCTTCATCTAATCTTTAATCAAGGGCTTGAGAGTAAGATTCTTAAAATTTTTCATAAAAGTTAGATGGGAATGTTCTCCTTTAAGAAGTTTTGAAGTCTATTTTTTTTTGTTTCCAACATGGTTTGTTTCCTTGTCTAATTTGTAGTATTGAAATGTATTGAGAGTTATGCACTTGGAAAATTACCGATGATTAAATGTGGATGAACAGTGTAAGCTTGAAATCTATGTAAGTTTGATATCTAATATCTCTACTTCTTGTGGTTTTATTGATATTGCTTTCAAAATAATGACTTTATGCACATTTTGATTTATGGAAATAAGTTTCTCTTGAATGAAAATGCCCCTTTTGATAGTTGACTTAGAGATATGTAGAGAAATATTAACTGGAAATGTGTTATTTTCTCTTGTTGTTATGTTCAGAATTGTTGTAGATGATGCAATATGCTAGTTAATGTAGATTGTTGTTTTCATTGTTCATCCAATAGTTTGTTTGATGGTGGTTGATGCTAAAGTACATGTTTGACCAATATATGTACAAAAAAATGCTTTTGGGATTGATAGATAAGTCCAATATAAAGTCAATGAAAGAATTCATATAAAGAAGGGCCAATCTAGAAACAAGCAACCCTTACGATTATAGTCAATTAGTGACAAAACAAGGAATAACTTTGTTGTCTTTATAACTTTAAGTTTTTCCTAACTAATTCCATGAAAATGTTGGCTAATCAACTAGTAGCACTTGGGGTTAGCATATTTGAAGAAGATTAAGCCATAATATAGCGTGCAACCATCTAGATCCTTATGAGACTCTATTAATGTCACTAGGAAACATGAAGCTAGCTTTGATGGACTTTACTAGACCAGTTCATGAGGAGACTCTATGAATATCAATCAAACATTAGATAGCAAGTCCTACATTATTCTTGAGAGAGAAAAAAAATCATTGAATTTGTTAGCGTCATTGGAGGTGTTAGAGAATAATTAATCGAAAGACTCAAAGACGAAGATTATCCAAAATATGAAGTGTTGGAGTTGTGGCGAGAAGGGCCAAGTTAGGAACCACCATAAAGATCCAAGAATTCCAACACCCAAGATTCAATTCTATAGATGAATAGTGCATTCAATCATAAGATCCTTTTAAATATGTAATTCAAAATGTACACATAAAATATATGATGAGAACGGTTAGAGATTTACTAACCTTTCATATGAAGAGTTTGTAGTACTATTTCCAATAAGAATTAATTAAACATGCAGAAATTGGGTTGCTTCCCCATTGTATTTAGATAAATCTCATAGTATAATTAAGCATATACACATATTATCACCACTTATTAACACCTCTCTCTCTCTCACTCGTTGGTGTGTGTGTGTGTGTGTGTGTGTGTGTGGAAAATAAGATGTGTAACAAGTTTCAGAAATTTGTGGAAAAATAATCATGCAGAAATTGGTACCATTATTCTTTAATAAAAAGAGCATATACTTGGTAGGAGGCTTGAAAATTAACATCTCTTTAGGTAAATCTACCATATTATAAATGGAGGCTTCCAAGGTGTCAATTATTTCACTAGAATCTCTATAATGGTGATTTGGAAAATTGTTTTTGAATTTTGAAGATGGATTGTATTATATATCATTATTTTGAACTCGAGACTTTTATAGGTTTTTCTTATCTCTTTGTCCTTTATAACCCTCAAAGTTGTTTTGCATGCCTCATTTTGAATTTATGAACCTTATCTTCATATAATATGTAATCAAGGGCTTGAGAGTAAGATTCTTAAATTTGTTCATAAAAGTTAGACGGGAATGTTCTCCTTTAAGAAGTTTTGAAGTTTGATTTTTTTGTTGCCAACATGCTTTGTTTCCTTGTCTACTTTGTATTATTGAAATGTATTGAGAGGTATGCACTTGGAAATTTATTGATGATTAATTGTGGATGAACAGTGTAAGCTTGAAATCTATGTAAGTTTGATATCTAATATCTCTACTGCTTGTGGTCTTATTGATATTTCTTTCAAAATAATGACTTACGGTAATAAATTTCTCTTGAATGTAAATTCCCCTTTTGATAGTTGACTTAGAGATATGTAGAGAAATATTAACTAGAAATATGTCATTTTGTCTTGTCGTTATGTTCATAATTGTTTTAGATGATACAATATCGTAGTTAATGTAGATTTTTGTTTTCATTGTTCATCCAATAGTTTCTTTGGTGATGGTTGATGCTAAAGTACATGTTTGACCAATATATGTACCAAAAAATGTTTTTGGGATTGATAGATAAGTCCAAGATAAAGTCAATGAAATAATTCTTATAAAGAAAGGCCAATCTAGAAACAAGCAACCCTTACGATTCTAATCAATTGGTGTCAAAACAAGGAATAACTTTGTTGTCGTTATAACTTTAAGTTTTTCATAAATAATTCCATGAAAATGTTGGATAATCAACTACTAGCACTTGGGGTTAGAATATTTTAAGAATATTAAACCATAATGTAGCGTGGAACCATCTATATCCTTATGAGACTCTATTAATGTCACTAGGAAACATGAATCTAGCTTTGATGGACTTTACTAGACTACTTCATGAGGAGATTTCTATGAATATCAATCAAAGATTAGATAGAAAGTTCTACTTAATCTTGAGAGAACAATTTTTCCATTGAAGTTGTTAGCATCATTGGAGATGTTAGAGAATAATCAATCAAGAGACTCAAAGAAGAAGATTATCCAAATTATGAAGTGCTAGAGTTGTGGCAAGAAGGGCCAATTTAGGAACCACCATAAAGAGCCATTAATGGTGCCCAAGAAGAATTCCAACACCCAAGAGTCAATTCTATAGATGAATAGTGCATTCAATCATAAGTTCATTTTAAATATGTAATTCAAAATGTACACATAAAATATATGTTGAGAATGATAAGAGATTTAGTAACCTTTCATATGAAGGTTTTGTAGTGCTATTTCCAATAAGCATTAATTAAACATGCAGAAATTGGGTTGTTTCCCCATTGTATTTAGATAAATCTCATAGGATAATTAAGCATATACACATATTATCACCACTTGTTAACACCTCTCTCTCACTCTCTCATGTGTGTGTGTGTGTCATATATGTGGAAAATAAGATGTGTAACAAGTTCTAGAAATTTATGGAAAATTAAACATGCAAAAATTTGTGCCATTATTCTTTAATAAAAAGAGCATATACTTGGTTGGAGGCTTGCAATTCGAAATCTCTTTAGATAACTCTACCATATTATAAATGGAGGCTTACAAGGTGTCAATTCTTTCACTAGAATCTATAGTGGTGATTTGGAAAATATTTTTTGAATTTTGAAGATGGCTTGTATTATATATCACTATTTTGAACTCGAGACTTTTATAGGTTTGTCTTATCTCTTTGTCCTTTATAAACCTCAAAGTTGTTTTTCATGCCTCATTTTGAATTTATGAACCTTATCTTCATATAATATTTAATCAAGGGCTTGAGAGTAAGATTCTTAAATTTGTTCTTAAAAGTTAGATGGGAATGTTCTCCTTCAAGAAGTTTTGAAGTTTGATTTTTTTGTTTCCAACATGCTTTGTTTCATTGTCTACTTTGTAGTATTGAAATGTATTGAGAGGTATGCACTTGGAAACTTACCAATGATTAATTGAGGATGAACAGTGTAAGCTTGAAATCTATGTAAGTTTGATATCTAATATCTCTACTTCTTGTGGTCTTATTGATATTGCTTTGAAAATAATGACTTTATGCACATTTTGATTTATGGAAATAAGTTTCTCTTAAATGCAAATTCCTCTTTAGATAGTTGACTTAGAGATATGTAGAGAAATACTAACTGGAAATGTGTTATCTTCTCTTGTTGTTATGTTCAAAATTGTTGTAGATGATGAAATATGCTAGTTATTGTAGATTGTTGTTTTCATTGTTCATCCAATAGTTTGTTTGATGGTGGTTGAGGCAATCTAAAGAGGAACACTTAGCCCTTCCAAATTTGATAAGATTTGAAACTTGATGTATGCAAAAATGGAAACATGGAGTAAAATTGAAT